>BMAW01042729.1:161918-176018 GCA_019974015.1 Nephila pilipes | reverse complement strand
TGAAGTAAATAGTAACTGAAATAATTAATAATAACTGAAGTAAATAGAACTGACATTATAAAGTAAATAATAACTGAAATAATAACTTTCTAATCTCATTATAGATATAAATGCACAAAATAAAGTAGAAAATGTTTTCCATATTTGATGCATTTTTCTGAAATATGTGCCACAGTTAGAGGATTAAATTACCTTATTTAAAATCTAACAATATATTTATTTATATTAAAAAAATTAAATTCTAAACAAATCATTACTACTCTAAAAGTAATTCTTCTATTTATGTACTAATAAAACCATTCTTTAACGAAATCTCTACGATTTACTGCAATTTCGGCTACAACTCTCGAAGAGAACAAACATCGGAAAAATGGACGAGCAAACCTTTCCATTTGAGCAACCTCGCTTCATTCAACAATCTATAGCAGAAGAAAAGAGGCGATTAAATAAACAATGAGAACGAAGAGATTGTAAACGCATTTATTTGCCCACATCAAGTACTCCAGCGCTTTTGTGATAACTGCAATCGATTACTTTTGTTTGCTTTCCAAATTTGAAGCATAAACAAGGGACAGGCACTAATCCAGTATCATCTTCTTCTCTCCTGATGACGTCACAGTGCGTGAGCATCAGAGGCACAAAATTAACTACGACTTACACTCCGTAAGTCGTCGGATTGGATACAGTCACGGATAAAGTGATGTTCTCTTTTTTTTCCCTCGGCGAACGAAGCATTTTGAGGGAAGAGCTTAAAAGGAAATGTTTCGGTGGAAAGATAATGTAGGGATTTTGGAATAATTAAATGGTACTTCTAGAACAAAACTCTTTTTTTTTAGTTTGTTAAATTTAGCTTCTGCTCGTAATAAAAAGGCAAAAAGTATTTGTTTTAAAAGCATAAACTACGATTCTCATTTCATCCGTTTGATTGAAAAATACTTGACAAATATAGTTTAACCTTTTTTTCAAACTTTTAGATAAAAAAATAATTGAAATTATTTGGATAAAATTTTACTTAATATATGTTATTATAAAATATTCTAGCCTATATTTTATGTTAAAAATAAAATAGCAATAGATAACGATTTAAAAACAGAGTTTATATCATATTAAGGTGGAAAGCATAGTGGTCTTATAATAATTAATGAAAAAAAACCAAATTTCTTGAAATATACAAGTTAATTAATTTGTAACAGATTCACTATAGAACTTCTTTTAGTTTTTTGCTGATTCGGTTTTGTAATAAGCTTCGTAATTTTGAATTACGCTTTTGTATTGACTGTTCTACGAAATGTCTTATTTCTATCTTTATAATTGATTTTATGAACTAAGAACCTATTACACACACAATAGTTTCTAAATTATGTTGATTTTTTGAATTTGGAAAATATTTTCTACAGTGAACTAGAAGAGATTTCTTTTGTAAGGTCAACTAGAGTAATGTAGAGTGTTTTTGAGTTTGCAGAAAAACGATAATAAGAAAACAATATATCGATAAACATATTTTATTTTATTAGTTGTTTCCGTTTTGTTACAGAATAAACAAATTTACCGAGTTATAAGAGATTAAAAATAATTATAATGTATACATCTATAACCCATTGGGGAAAGAAGTTGAACACGTTTTTTCGCTTATGAACGAAATATTTTTATTAAGGCATCCACTAAGAAAAGGGCTTTTTTTTTCAACAACAGAAAATTAAGTAATATCAAAATGAAATTTGGAAATTCCTTAGATGTAAGCATTTCAAGCAACTCCTGCATGATTATACCCAAAGAAATTTTAAATACATGTAACATAATAAAATACTTGAAGTTATTCATTTTCATTTTGGAACGCATTTCCTTCACAGTTCAAATGAATGACTTGAAGTGTTTTAAATGCAATAAATATCGAATGTTTATTCATCTAAAGTAACAATTACTTCATTAATTAATAAAAGGAAATTTTATTCAGATAATTAAGGGGAATAACACATTCTCATGCAATAATTGGAATTGTAGTCAATCAATTGTTATTGGAGCAGGAATTATCTGAGTTCCTTCTGAATTATATTTTTTATTTCGTACTCGTGTATTGACATAATCTAAAAACGAGTAACGAGATCTCACTCCTTTCAACTAACCTTCTGAGACACTTAATGACATTATTTGAGAACCTCGATTTCTGAATAAACCATCACTTATGCAAATTGTTTTAGTAATATACAACGAAGTTTAGTGGACAGGAAAGGATCAATTAGAGCGATCGGAAGTATTTAAATGCTGAGAGGAATTTGAATTATATTTTAGGAAAAGATTAGAGCCCGAAATCTGTGATCTTTGGATAGTTGATATTGAACTTGGACACAGTGTTTAAGTTTGTTCCTGACACGGATCTACTTTTGCAATTTTCAAGATAGACTAACATTTTCAGTTAATCTTTGGTTGATGACGTGTGATAGCTTCCACTCCACGTTCATAATACATTTTTTTATTATTATTCTTAGACAAGAATAAAATAGTTTTTGGCATTGGATAGTTTATCAACCCCGTGGAAGGGGAGGAAGTTGAATTTGGAGTGCCAGTGGTATTTCGAACCCTTGATCACCGAGTCCTTGAAGAAAAGTTGAAATGTCGATTTTTGCTACGCTCACAGCAACTAGAATAAAATAGACGTCCCTGACAGGCTAGATATTAAGACATTTCAACTTCTGGCCCTGCTCTTGAAGAGAGCCACCGCAAGTTTAAGAATTCGCCATTTGGACTATTTTATTGGCAGATTACTCAGTGAGTTTTAGTTGAACAAAACATTTAGTACCGAAATCGGGCGTCACAAACAAATCCTCAATTATTTTTGGAAAATATATTTCATCAAATTTTTAAGTCTCGATGGGTACATTCCATCCTTTTTTTTATGACTTTTGTCTTTCATCACCCAACTTCCGGTTCTGTGCGATCTCGCACGATCGGGAAGGCTCGCTGAAGAACTTTCTGCCTTGAACTAGGTTTTCTCCACTCTCACGACCTGTGAAAGAATCCCGTAAATACGCTGGCTGAAGAGCTCCTGGAATATTGCAATATGAAAGGTTGTCTTCCACGTTGGCTAAAAATTTCATTACGTTTTCGGATCCATTAAAAAACCTATACGGGAAAAATAGACTCGTTACCTCAGGGTTTTACTCCAGGGATGGGAACAGTTGGACGCATTTGTGACGTCTGCCCTTTAATGACCCCCTCTTGTGTCTTATCTCAATTTAATATATCAGTCAACAACTACTAACCAGCATCTGAAGACACGCAAGAACAAAACAAAATACTTTATGTATTATCACTGCGGAATATCGAAGGTCACTCTCTCTAGAACTCAACCAAACTCACTACCTTAGTTCATGATTTATATAAGAAATCTATTTCACCAGTCCATTCGTTCTTAAATCCATAACTCTCTCCGACACTTACTACGTAGCTCAATATTTTTAGCGGAACTCTCGTCAATCCACACGATCAGAAGAATTTCAATTAAATAACAATTATCCGACAGCAAGTCGTTACTCTCTACCTCCCTTCATTTTTCATTAATTCTATATCATTATATCTGAATCACTTTTCTTCTATAATCATCTAGTTTTCCTATTCGGGTTGGCAAGGAGTTGTAATTTTATGCAATTCAATTTACTATACAGCCCCCAAGGTTTGTGAAGAGAAAAATCCCGTAAAGCCCAACATCGCAACACATTGTTTCATTCGAGTCGTGGGCTCGAGTCCCGATTCCACAAAGAAATCAGTCATTTAGCGAGACTGATGCTTGTTAAATTTGCCGGGGTCTTAGCTCTCTACTTGGAGTAGTGTGTAAATTAAGAGAGGAGGGGTGTCAGTTCGGACGCGACAGTGTTTCAAAATTACGAGGTTCTTCCCCAATGACTCTCATGTTGCTTCGAAATGGGATATTAACAAACTTAAAATCAATCACCAATTTTTATTTAAAATATAAGAATTCATTTATTTTTCAAGGGTAATTACACTCAATTCTCTTTCAAGCTAGTACAAAATTCATTTTTGCGTCACATAATTAAATTCTACAATTATGGGGGAAAAAAACTAGAACATACATTTTTTTTTATTAAATACTCCCCTTTTTCTTAAATGTTCAAGGATTCGAGCCAATTGCATTTGGAAAGAGGGGTTGAACCTTAGTTATTATAATCCTGAAATAATGCACGATGAATAGTTTTTCAAAATGTGAAGTTGCTGATATGTGACTCGCTAAAAATCCGAAAATGTTTATTTTTCTTGTGTATTTTATCGAACTGATAAACGAATGAAATTCATGCTAATCGAAATTTTGGAAGGAGACATACTTTAGAAGCTCGATGTTTGAATTTATTATTGAAAAACGAAGTTTATTCTCAATTGCTATAAAATTGACAAGTGAAAAAAGCAAAAATTAAAAATATGATAACAGTAACTCCAATCAAATGGCTAACTATATAAATATGAGTTACGTTAGGTAATGTAAATTGTTTAAGTTTGAAAATGTCTGAGGGATTCTGGATACCAAATGGTTCCATTTAGAAATATTTTTTCGTTGTCAAATAAAATTGCATTCTTAACACGAACTGCTATATATGAAAGACCTTTCAAAGTAATGTTTTGTCTTACACGTTTCATTAAATAAGATTTTTTAATCATGTTGAAATTAAAATTATTTCTCTACCTATCAAGTTTAAATTTTAAAAAAAAATTTAAATTTCTTTTAGAATAAATTACTTTACAAATAAACTAATTCTTTCATAATAAAATAACTAATTCTTTTGAAATAAATTGATTCTCTTAAAATAAATTAATAAATATGTTTTTGTATTTTTATTTATTCTTATTATTTTAGTTTAATATTTTAATTAAACAATACAAGTATTATGAATATTTTTATTAATTAGCAAGTGATGTAGGAGTATTTGTTTATATATGTTCTCTTTATTAAATCATTATTAATGTTTGAGGAAACATTTTTTTTTAAAAATGTAAAAAAAAAAAAAAAAAAAAAATTAAACATATAAATAAAATTTTACTACCCTATTTTAATTGTTTAAAATTTTTAAATATATGTGCAAATGTCGTAGTTTTGGCTGAATTATTTAGCGAGATATAAAAATTTTCTTTAACATTGTTCAAAATAATTTAATTGACCTTAAAACTTTAAACTGTTTTATTTTCCATGACCGTCATGTATTTAAAATGATAAGGTTCATTTATAATCAATATGAAGCTTAGAAATTTTTTTTCTGGTTTTTTTTTTATGATACGTTTGATGATTCTGTGTATATTATAAGAATTTATATGAATAGTTTCTTTTAAAAAACCCTACAAAATTAGATACAGATGTCTTTTTTTACTGTTTTGCGCAGTGTCTTAAAGAAAATATTTTTTAGAAAATTATAAATTGCACTAAATCAACAAAGTCTATGCACAAAGTTGTGAGAAATGCTTCTAAGAAACTACTTTTTTACGAATTTTTTTATTATTTTTTTTACGACGAAACGAATTTTTTTTTTTAAAAAAAAATATTCATGTTTGTTGAAGTAATAAGTATTTTAAAATATTGAGAAATTTTTTAAAAAACTACAATTTTAAATAAATGTTTGCTTGGAAATAAAGTTCGACTGAAAATACATATTTTTTTGCCAGTTCAAATAGGGCGAATAAAAACATTTTCTTATAAATATCTAATTTTAGAAAATTCCCATCAGGGTACTGGATCCCCCTAAGCAGTCGCCCCAAACGCACCTACATTTAGAGCCCACAACTAAAGTCGAGGCCTATTTACCCGAATGGTTGTCAAACAAACTGTCTCGTGCTATAAACATCCCTATTTACTTAGGCAGTGCAGCATTTGGAGTTCTTCGGTCATCAAAAATACAAAAAAAAAAAAAAAAAAAAAAAAAAAAAAAATGATGGTGACGAATACATACTCCCCCCCCCTCGGAGGTATTCCAACCTGCAGATCATTTTACGAATCGAAGATGGGCTTTTTCTCCGTTACGAATCCCGTTGGGAAGGTTCTGATATCAGTAATGGATACATTTGAGGTGTCTATTCATGAGGTGGGGGATCTTTCCCCAGATCTCAGTCAGATAACAGTTCGAAACAGACGAGAGAGAACAAATTTCCTTCTCGTGTTCAGAGGAGGACCCAAGGATCATTACAAATCTCCCCTGACGGACAAGCACGTTGGAAAAATAGAGGGAAAGTATTTTATCTCTGTATGATTTACTTTTCTTTCGAGGAATGGTAACTTGATGATGATGTTTATGGGTCTTTTCAGGTATGGAGCGTTATTGATATGGAATTCGGTGTTTTGGAGTCAACATTCCCTCATGGTGGGATTCTATAGGAAAAGATCTCTTATTTATACTTTACCCATTTTTTGTTTGTTTTATTTATTCATTTTTTTTGTATTGCAGTGGAACTATTTTTAAGAGTCGAATGATATAAAATTCAAAAGATGTACACCAAGGAAAAAGAGGGAGTGTCATTTCGAAATAGTTAGGGCTATCCATTTTTGAGTAAAAGGGGAAGAGGTACAGCAGGAAGAAGAAGAAAAACTATAACGCAACCGATATCTCTTTCGCGTGAGGGCAATAACCACTTATAGTTCGACTACATCGACATTAAAACATTTAAGGGGAAAGAGTTCCCTATCTCTTGCTGTCTATTAGATTTTTTTGTATTAGATATTTAAAACAAAGCGTTTCTGCTCACCCTATTTGAACACAAATAAAATTTGCATTTCTGAAAAACAAGACTTCAATTTCAAGTAAATAAGTATTTGAAAATTTATTTTTTCCCGAAACATTACATTCATTTGATATCCCGAATACTTCTACCAATTTTATTATTTGTAAACAGTTTTTTTCTCACTTTCTTGGAAATGTTTTTCAAAATTTTGGATATGAGGTTTGATATGCTATTGTTATTTATAGATTTACATTTTTTTAAAATCATAAACTTCAAAAAACACCACATAATTTTGTAGACTTTTTAAAAAAAACATTTCTCACCCAAATTCTTATTTCACACAAAATAATCAAACACATTACACGAAACAAACAGAATCTTTTTTAAAAACTAGCATTGATTACAAAAAAAAAAAAAAAAAAAAAAAAAAGGCATTAGCATTTTAAATACGTGACCGTCATGAAAACAAAGAAGCCGAGAAAAAGCCGTTTAAAGTTCTATTGCTCTATGAAATGATTTGCCACATATTTAAGGAAAATTTAAATAAGCCCTTAAATTCTGTTGCTGGATCTATGAAGTTTTGTTCATATGTATAATTAGAAGAGTTATATTTACAATAGAATCGTATTAATATTAGAAGAGACATTAAATTTTTTCGACATTTTGATCATTTGTTGGGTACTATGTGTCTAAAACGATTTCTCGATTTTTAAACTGTGCAATATTAAATATTGTCTCAACAAATGTAGATAATATCAGTTATAGTTTTGTTCACCGAGACAATGACTGTTTCCTTGCAATGGGTATTTGCCCGTTTTACCCTTCTTATAATTAATTTGATTTAATAGTTTCGCCTTGTGATCTAACCGTTATCTATGTAAATCAGAATTCCTATGTATGTTAGAAGTGTAACGATCAGGTGATGAAGAGATAGAGAGACTGAAAGTGTTTAAGTGTTGAGAGCTATTAGTATTATGGATCTGACAAGATAATTCCCTGCAATGGTTCTCTTATGAAGGAAAAGAGACATTTACAGACATTTCATCAATCAGCTAAGGAAGTTTTAAGCAATAACCCTTCAATCTTGGCAACGAATTCTGTGATCTTTTTGACGAATTGGATTGAAAGTGCTGGAATTTAGGTGAAATATCGACTGCACATAAATTTACTGTTTTTTTTCTGAATTTTCCCTGTGACGTCACACCTGGTCAGAAGAGATATAAATACGCTGAGAGCCTGTGAGAGAGAAGTCTGTCTTTGGAGTCCATTTTTCAGTGCAAGTTGATATTGCGGAGATTTGTCCGTAGTGCAAACTAGTAAGTTGATGAGCCGAACATTTCTGATACAACTGTGACTCTCACTGCAATTGCTGTTTTGGTTCCTGTATCCGTGCTGCTAGTCTGTACAAGTGCTGTGTTCTTATTTGTGCTGTTACTGACACGCTCTGCTACCTGTGTGTTGCCTTATTCAGAGGGAATAATAAGTCATTTACCGCTATCCTTCGTGTTGGACGGATTTCTTTCACATAAACCCATGCACAATTGAATGTTTGCAACAACAGAAGTTCAGCGAGATTACAATGCACACGATATCGATGCAAGAAAATTAAGTCATCCTCAGATAGTTTATATTTGACTGGATCTATTATATAAGTATCATTCCTGACTAGTTTTGTTTTGTAATTGAAGTAAGAATATCAAGCGTTGGTTTCAAACGCAAGTTAGTATCGCCTTACCTTCACGATACACACACATATTTTTAATTATTCAGAAGGAGGATAAACGCGGAGTTTAAGTTTTGCTTGTCTGACTATATTCTTTCCGAATGAGCTTCGACGGATAATATTCTAAAAAAAAATCGGTACCGTTATTTAGCTGTAGTAATATTACGGTGGATGACATCACCAAAGAGTTATCTGCAAACCAGTAGCATATTTTCTCGCATTCAACGCTCTACAAGAAACCACACCCTCTGGTTTACATAGACAACGTTTTAGTGACGTCATCCTCGGTTGTATTGCGGCTGGCACTACTTTCCTAGAAACCATAGGTTTAAGTAGCGAAGCGGTGGCATCCTTGATTAATCCTTATTTCAATGGTCAATGATTTTGACTATAGAGTCAAATTGAGTAGAATACTGAATGAAGGAAGAATCCGAAACAAACTGTCTATATGATGCAATTTACTATTTCATAGAGTGGTGAGTTTATGGAAGTAGTTTGATAGAGCGTTGTCTTCCGCAGTATAGTACTTGAGTAGGATATGGATCTCTCTACATCACTGAATTTTCAAGAAGGCTTTTATTGGAAAAGAAAAATTATTCTTTTTTGCATTATTCCTTCCAATGAGCTCTTCGGTAATTTTCTTTTCCCTCGATATAAATTTTCTGTGTAGGATTCAAATTTTATACATTTGCTACGATATTTTAAAATTTTATTATTTATTGTATAACAAGAGCAAGCACTTGGACTTATAATTATATCGATAGTTTATTTAAAAAATTTTTTAACTGAAAGAAGCATTTAAGTGTTTTCTTGCAAAAAAAAAAAAAAAAAAAAATCTACAAAAGTAAATGTTCTCTTCCTTATTAATGATTTAACTCAACAACCCATTTATTAAATTCTTTACTTTATTTATATATATGAGTAAAATTTTCAATTCTGAATCTCAAATCACGCAAGAATCAAATGAAATGTGTACTAAAAATGTGAAACAATTTAATACCTCAAAAAATTATGAAATAAAGTGTGTCTATAATATTAAAATGTTAAATATCTATCATTCGCACCCAATATTATGAAAGTCAGACAATCATTAGAAATTAAATCATTAACTAATTAAAACTGCTGATCATAAATGCATCGACTTTTTATTTATATATAATGTTTGTTAAAGTTAGGACTTGCCGCTGAAATATAGAGATATGACTGTATGAAGAACTTGATACAGGAACTTCAAATTCCAAATTTCTTTATTATGCATTAGTTTTTCTTTTGTTAAGATCCTTTAAAATTTATGTGGACTTTCTGACCACACCGTATCAGTCTATCAATTAGATTTAGAACGAATTTTTTTTAAAATTTCTTAAATATTTAAAATATTTGAAAGCAATCCATTTCAATACTTTTAAGTGAATGTATTTTATAAGAAGGCGTATTTGTGTTCATTATGGCAGATCCCTAGTTTTTGTAATATTATATATATCTATTTTCGGTCAATTTTTATCATTCAATTTCAAGTTCAATTCCGATTAATTTATAGAACCTAAGTTTGCTGACCGATATTACTTCAGAGTTCACTGAATACTCTTAAGTTGAGAAAATTGAGGAATATACAATTTAGAATTTTGAAAAATTAATAATTTCATGAGTAAAAATTTAAGTATAAAATTCTGATGAAAACTTTTTTTAAAAATCAAACACTCGTTTTTCGAGTGTTCGAATCATATAGAGCTCATATCGAAGAGCTGTAAAGTTTTCTTAAGATTATCTTACTTCTCGGAAAATCAACTTGAGTGAGTGTTTCAGGAGAGTTAAGGCTCCCTTCTATCCGTCATTTTGAATTCGTGAACTTAAGAGTTTATCGAATGGAGTTCTACTCTCCTCATCAAATCTAGTTATCAGTCTATTTTATCTACTTGAATGCTAAAAAAATTGTTAGAAAGAACAAGGAATGTTGAAGGTTTTTAAAAAATTACATGACATTTTTAATATTTAAAAGATTTTAACTTATTTTTAAAGACTGGAAAACCTACAAACGAAACATTAAAATAGAAATAAAATAGTTTTAAAAATCGGTGAAAAACTGTAATTTCACAGAAACCTTCATTATTTTATTGTTCTTTCGAATGCATTTTGTGGCATTCAAATAGAAAAAAAGACTAGATTTGAGGAGGATAGTAGAAATCTATTATAGGATTAATATTATGCTCACGAAATCCTATTGGTTGGTTGATGGAAGTCTAAAGCATGAAAAGCATGTAGTACTTAAAGCTCTTCTCGGCCAGCCATTTTGATTTCATGAATGTATAGTTAATCCTATAGCATTTCTACTTTCTCCTTGAAATTTGGACTGTAACATACAATCGAATGAATAAAACGTATCCGAAAGCGATAAAAACAACAATGGGTTTCTCGGATTTAAATTTACTCCATATTTCTTAATATATTTTAAATATTTTTTACTGACCAGAAACTCTTTAAAACAATAATTTAAACAGGCATAAAATAACATTTAAAAGTCGGCTTCTTTTTAATCGCATTCAAACAGATAAAATAGTCTAGTTTTGAGGAAGAAAGTAGAAATTCCATACGATTAAAATTCCCGAAATCAAAATGGCTAGTGGATGGAAACATTAAATTGCGTTTTCGCGGTAAATTTACTACAAACGCTTCAAAAATTTTAAATTGTGCGCAAATAAGTCATTTCGAAAGTAATTGTGATAAACATAAAGATCCATCCGCAAAATATTAATTTAAAATAATTAATTATATGCATAAACATATGCAATATTAAAAAAAGTACGGAATGTAACTGTTGATTTTTTAAAGCTTTTCAACGGCAATTCCTGTGAAACTGAACGCGACACTTAATGTTTCACGAAATGTTTCTTACCTAGGGTTGTGCTTTGGAATAATGGCGTGTCATAATACACTTAGCGCGCGCGTTGTTAAACTCGCCAACAGGTCACTAAGTAGGACATTAAGTAGGAACAGATGCAGCCACACTTGCAGTTAAATTGATCTAGAACTATGTTTAGTACCTCTAATTTGCATTTAAACGCTGGGTCGAGGGAGGGTCGTTTCTCTCCGTACTAAATTGCAGTCGGACAGTCTCCTCTGACAATTGAATTGAAGGTTGTTACTACGGAAAGACATTTATTCGGCCTGCAGTTTGTTTTTAAGAGATTTCATATATTAATTATGAAGTTGATAATCAAATGTAATAAAAAAGAAAATCGAAAGCTCTATGCAAAGTGTTGTAAAGAACAGATTTATCCACACGAAGTTGCCCTTTTTTATAATTATTATTATTCAATATTATTATTCAATCTATTAAATATAAGAATTAAAGTAAACGAAGAAATATCGAGAAATAGACAATAGTAAACTTTTTCGATATTAAAATTAAGGGTAATGATGAATTATTAAATTGAATGTATTTAAACTAATTGTATTTTAAAACTGAAGCAAACGATAAAAAACTGAAAAGTGATATGGTACGACAAAATTGTACCATATCACCACTTAAGAAAAAAACCCATTGGATGGCTAACAATAATAATAATTAATTCATAAAATTGAAGGAAGTAATTACACAGGACATATAAATTAATTTGAAAGATTAGCTTTGAACCCAATACCAATATTTAATTAAAAAGTTTTGAAAAAATTAATAGAATAAATATGAATAAATTAGAATAATAAATAAAAACCGTTAGACTCTTAAGTTGTTAATACTGAATTAATTTACGAGAATATGAGCATATCTGCTGTCTTAAAAGAATAAATACATTCCGGGAACATGAGCTGTCTGCCAAGAAGTGAAATCTTTGTGCACTACTATTGCGCCAAATATCCTACGATATCACCTATTCGAGTCAACATTGACGAGCCAAAATAAATAACACCGAATATGTTATGACAATCAAAGATATGAATCTTTCGATCATCGCTGCTTAAATTCATATAGGAAATTAAGAGCTTCAACAATATTTGAGTTTCCATATTGTATTTTTCTACTACATGTGAAGTTTATATTTAAATTCCCCGTATAACGAATTTACACTTCTTAATTATATGAGTGTGGATATGAGAAGTAATACCGGGTTCCATAATAGTTGACGAATCATTCCATTCTTTCACTCAAAATGCAGCAAAGGAAGTCGTAGTAATAATTGTACACGTGAACTTTATTCTCTGGTCAACTCGGATTTTCGATAAATCGTACCGGTTCTGGTCCAAATGATTTTAACTTAACAAAGTTTAACTGTGTGCGAATTGAAGAATACGCGTATTTATTCATTATTCAAACGAGTAAGAATTAAGACGCGAAAATATATAATGTATGTGATATTTTTTTCTGAAGAATAATTTAAATTAGGTATGTTTGGGGTTGTGATTTCAAGTAAGAAGGATATTCTTGGCAGGATTTCTTAAAACTTACTCTTCGATTAACATTGCTTTAAGAACAGAGACTCGAAACTGTGTTGCTTCATTCTTATGCAACTTCTTCGTAAGAGAAAATACCCTTTCTGTGGGTGCATGGGTACCGGGCAGACAAAAAATACACTCAGTAAGAAAAAAAATAAAATAAAGTAGAAAAGTACTTGATAAAAGAAAGTAGAAAAATTCTATGCTGTTTCTGGAAGAATGCCTCTGGGTCAGTGACTGTTGACGAAGAGAGGGGGAGGAGGGATGCATCCCTGTAGAAAATGTACCCTCTCCAAATACAAATTTTATTCTCATAATATCTTAATTATTTTTTCATAAATGATCTTCAATTTTGTAATTTTTATAACCTTTTACAATTATATCAATACTTGAGCAGTTTTCAATAGAAGCAACACACTGATATAGCGTATTATTTACTTTTGACCAAGTGGTATTTCTAAACAACAAAATTGCATCGTTGCCCACTGCATTCAGTAACTATACGATAGCTCAAACGATTCAAATGATTGACTTGAAAGTATTTGAACGATTCCACACAATGACTTTCGTTCGAAACATTCTCATTGTCCTGTGGCGCCCCTTCTCGAACCTCTTGCAACCTTCTCACCTTCCCAAGAGGTGGCATGTCTGAACAACCTATTTCTACAAGCACAAATATGCAAATTCCAAGTGAACTGGTGCATACGTGTGGTGTTGGTATTTATACCCGCAAATCTATGAAGCAGAAAAGGAGTTTTTGCCTTCGTGATCCGAATGCTGTCCTCTGCCAACATGATTACGTCAGCATTTCCTTCTTTCCGTCAGCGGCTGGGACCTGCCGAGTTCTTCCTGGACATCTCGAACCAGTGGATTCATCTTTCTCGCTATGCAACTCACCAGAATTATCGGTGTCTGGAGGATCGAATCTTGCTTGCACTGATGACGAGGTTACTCGACAACTGTTTTTGTCACAGCGATCCATACCAGCTCGATAACTTTCTGATACAAGCTGTATGCCTTCAGTTATCCATTAGCTGTTATTTTTGTAAATTAATGAACTAACTTCTTTTTTGTTCCATTTGGAAGAGTGATATTCTCACGGCACTACATTCAATGGAAAATGAATCCTTTTAAGTATTGGGTTATCCCGGATCATTCGCAACTACTGATTTAAGTCGTTTGGTTTCGTTAACGTCGCACCAGAAGCAACACGAGGGCTATTGGCGACGGTCCTC
>BMAW01042729.1:143157-161908 GCA_019974015.1 Nephila pilipes | reverse complement strand
TGACGTCCCGCTCTGTAAACACATTGTAAGCTTTCATTTCCTTCTGAATTTCAAAATTGTGTGATATCTTATTTTCCTTGTTCCAACATGTACTGTTTTATCTTACCCTTTATTGTTGTAAAAGAATGTTTCTTTTTGCCCCTTAATGTTGAGTGGGGGTTGATTGTGTGTGTATGGGGTAGCTCTAAGTCCTTTATGTGAGCTCGGTTTCCTTCGGATTTCTACCCATAGCCCTTGTGCTGCTGCTCAGTGCGACTTTAATAAACAATCACTGATTATTGAGTGAGTTTCGATGAATAAGATCCTAAGATCCGAGGCGGGAATGTGACATATGTATCACTTCTCCTTCGAATACTTATTTGCAAATTGCAAACAACTTTTAGCCACTTAAAGGGCTATTGTTAGGGCTATTGTTTTCTATACCCTGTATAAATGTCGTACCTGACCACTTTTCAAAAATGTATCTTGTTGTTGCGTATATTTTTGATGTATGCTTTCACCAGTAACGAACTTAATTTTCAAAAATACGTCATAATATTTTTCTCCTGAATTTTTATTCGATTGAAATAAAATATATGCAATAGATATCTGATACCTGCTTTCAACACTTGTGAACACAATTTTCAAAAATATGTCGTAATAAATATCTCCCCAATTGTTTTTACTGGGTTGAAGTGAAACAAATATAAAAATTAAGTATTTTATTTACTTATCGAATTATGTATTACTTTAAATCGTATAAAAAAACTTTAATCAAGATATGACTGAAAATAAATAGCATTTTGTAGAATTTTAAGACTGCTGTGAGGTAGCCATTTTTTTTTATCCAAATAAGGGGTTATTGTTTTAGGTGAATCTCTTTTGGCTTACTAAATCACTTTTCAGTTTTTATGGTCTGCTTGAATTTTAATTACATGTAGCTTAAATGTATTCAATTAAAAATTTATCGTTTGCTTTAATATTCATTACATTTAGCTTAAATATATTCAAATTAATAATTTATCACTTCCTTTAATAATAATATGGGAAAAATTTACTATTGTACATTTCTCGATATTTCATCGTTTACTTTAATTTTTGTATTTAATCGAGTAAATTAGTAATAAATATAAAAAAGTGCATCTTGAATGGCTAAATCTTTTCTTTGCAAAACTTTGCGTATAATTTTTTATTATTACTTGATTGAGCTAGTAAAGATATTTTTTTTTGTTAAATAGCAGTGTGCTCAATCATATTCCTGCCAATATGAATTGGTGCTAAGATTTTAAAATCCCTTAGTAGGAAAGTGGATTGTTAAATCAGAAGCCTTTGGATGATTTGGAAACTATTATTAATATATATGAATTATGGTTGCAACTCATTCGTTATGGGTTCAATATCCTTTGATATTTTAATCCAATGAAAATATCAAAATAGATGCGGTAATCAATAGACGCAGTAATAAATGTTTATCTTTTGATATAACATGAATAGAGAATCTTAATTACTAAATACTTTCTTGTAAAATAATATCTCGCTATTAAGAGAAGTACTTTAAGATGAGAATTTTCTTTTTTTTACTACCAGCCGTAGCTGGTTTCTTTTATAAAATAGAACGCGAAAGTAAATTACGCTTTCTTTTATTCTGTTTGTAAATACTCAGTGGGTGCTTGTTAAATTTCTAAACTATCAGTTTATTTTGCGTAATGTTTCTTCTCCAACAGCATTCGCGCGGGGACTCTTGGCAAAGCCCGAAATAAACGCGAGGAACAAGGAGGTAATTTATACGCTCCTATTTAAATCTAGACGCTCATTTTGATTAGAAAATCTAATTTAGTTTGTCATTTAAAAAGTCCCTCGAGGTTCTCGTCCAGATAAAAATTCAATTTGATTCATTTCTTTTTTTCCTCTACTCATTTCTTTCGCTTTGATGCAATTTCCCCGGAAAGACAGAAAAACAGGGAAGAAAAGGAAACAGTTGATTTCATTGTTAAGCCAAATATAAAAGTAAAAGAAAAAAAAAGTTTTTGGCTTTCTTTTCATGAATTGTTTTTTATGTTTCCTTGTACCGACTGCTACTCTTACCAGGAGAGCCTTTGGACTTAATAGTAACTCTTTGGAAGTTACTAAACTTCTAACGGAACTTTTAACTCTGTAAGGCGGAGAATTTCTTTTGTCGCTCATCTTAACTTGAATTGAACTTTGTTTCGCGGCATCTTGCAGAGTAAAACTATTTCGTGACAATCTGTCAGAGATTTAAAGGCACTCATAATTTTTAATACTCGGTGAAATCCAGTGGCGTAACGTAGAATTCTGCCATCCGGTGCTAACTCTAAATTTGTCTCCTCTTACTCAATTTTTCATCCTCTATAGAATTGAAAAAATTGTTATATCCTGAGTGCATTGCATACGTATAAAATAAAATTACTCATAGTTTAATTCGTTAAAATTAAAAAGTAACATTCTGTGTGGGTAAAAGCACGAAACCATTGAAAAGTTTAAAATTAAACAAAACAAACATTTAGCTTAATATTCCTATATATTCAACGAATACAATAATAATAATAATAAACTTGACTTTATAATAACTAACAAATTGAGGTGCACGTGAATCTTTTTTTTTTTTTTATCAAAATATAAAAAACGATATCAATGAGCATCCCTCTTCTAAATGACAAAAAAGTTGAAGAATTAAATGTTGCCTGATCACCATCACATCTATGAATAGTTCGACAATAATTCATAAGTCAAAACGGACCCGATATTTGCATTTGTTGAGTGGCAACAGTTGATGGTGGCCGATCATGTTCGTTTCGAATTTGAAAAGTGAAATTTATTATTTTTATTTTGAATAAAGTATTTGAAAATCTTTTTTTTTAAATTCACATAAATGTAAATAAAATGGGATTCTAAGAGGATATAATCTATTTCGAATATTATATAGTACATAATGCACACTTGTTTTAAAATTAACAATTAGTAATTTTAGATATAATCGTTTTGATTTATTTCAAGTTCAGAGGTCAACAGAACACACTACTAAGTTTTATATTTACAATAAAGGGGGAAAATAACAAAATTCCAGTTAGCAAATGAAAAATATTTTTGTCATTAACAATGTTATTACACATATAAAAATTAAGAAGGAAAATATTCATTATAATTTTTTGAACTACATATTATATCTTTTCGGAAAGTATATTAAGATCACTTGAAAAGTAATTATACTTGTAATTTCATTAATTAAGTATAAATATACATTGACAAAATGATGAAAATTTTAAAGTATATTTTTGAGAAGCGCTTACATATAAAAAGCTCATAGCAAATTGCACGCATTGTTATCATTAACTAACTTTTTGTCAAAAATGAACTTAAACCACTTTCAAAGAAAACAGCTCAATGAATAAAAGACGATAAAAGTGATCTACGTTTATTTTAAGTATACAGTAACATTAATTTTCAGTGAATATCGATTCATTGAATGCGGAAATAAACAGATGTACGAAATTTAAATGCTTTGAATGACGAGACGAAATCGATTAGTTGCTTGTACAATCGATTTTCTTTGATTCTGCAAAACATAATAAGGCTTCTTTTCGCTTGTAATTATGGAAGATGAATAGGAATTATAAATTAATCAAATTGGAATTCTCTTGCTTTAAAAGTCACAAAACGTTATCGATGTTAACGTCGTCCAAATATCCTATACTTTTACCTTGTTTGTTAATTAAGAAATTCTAATTGGAGATACATTTTGAAAAACGATGCTAGGATTTACATTTCGCTTACTATCAATAATTTAAATTTTCAAAATACAGTCTGAACTCCTTTACACGCGATTGTCAGGATCTCCATGGTGCACCGCGTTGTAATAATAACTTAAACTAAGCGATAATATAATTTTCCGAATCTATATGAATTTTTTGCGGGATGAACTTTTGCGTTAAATTACAGAGTAACTGATTAATCCAAATAATCAATTTATAGTCATGCACACTTCAGTTTTACAGTATGTTGGACATTTGCCTTGTACGAAACGTCATAAAAATATTTAATAAAATAATACTTAAAATACTTAAAAAAATCTAGTTTATTGTTTTATCAAACAATTCTTTAAGGCTCTTATTTTGGCCTTATATTTCGTGAACGTAACGTAAACTATATTTAATTTTTACAACCGTCCTCAAGTCTTTATTTTTTTTATTTCTTTAAATGCAAAAAAGTGCATCCGAAAGAGCAAAAAAAATTATGAAGGCTTCTGTGGAATTACATTTTTTAAAAATATTTTTACCCTCATTTTAATTATTTATTTGTGGGTTTTCCAGTCTTTAAACTATTTTAAAGTATTTACAAAACCCGAGGAGAAAATATAATTCTATAGAAACCTTCATCACTCTTGCTCTTTCGGATGCATTGTTCTGCATTCAAATAGGTAAAACAGCATAAATTTGAGAATGGTAGTTGAAATTCCGCAGGATAAACATTAAGTCTTCAAATTAAAATGGTCAGTAGACGAGATTCTTAATAGATGATTGTTTTTTTAGTTACTTAATTTTGTTTCTTCTTCATTTCTTGTATGGAAAATTTTATTTGACGTGTCCTATCCGAGATTCCTGTTGTTAAAAATAACTTAGTAAACCTTTGTTACTTCCAGTGCTTTAGAACGTGGAGTTTGTTTGGGTACATCTTCCTCATTGTCTGACACCTCTTCATCTGCATCATTTTTAACAATCTCTTCCTCTGTTTTTGTCCCTACTATAGAATAGTTGTTATTGATTGTTGACAGCACTTCAACCTAACCATGTAATTTTTATAACTGTTAAAATTATATCAATACAAAATGGTTGAACGTACAGCTAGTCTCATTGACCACGATATCTCGAAAATAATCTCGTTACTGAAAAACATAATAATCCAAATTGGAATAAATAACTTTCCGACATTCCATTTCTCATCGATTCCATATTTTGCAGACAGTCTCGACGCAGCGATACGACAAACTGCGATCCCTGTAGGCACACATTTCGACCTCTGTCGAAGTCAGAAACATGCTGGTAACCATTTCTCCTTACTCGAAGAGTCACAACGACTTCTCACCACACAACAACGTTCAAATGCATTTTGTGTATGAAAAAACCTGCTGAAGAATTTTTTCACTCAAAATCATTGTAGGTGTTTCTATCGATGTCTGATTTGCACGAATGTGTTGAAAAGCTAACATATCACAGCATCTTGTTCCTGTCCTATAAATTGGACGTGTTAAGCGTATAGTCTTGGTGTAGCTCTTTTATTGGCCATGAGTGTAATTTATAAAAGCTTGACGGATTGATACTTCTTTTGATCTCATATATAAGTGAATGTGATACTTAACTTATCTGTATATTACCTAGAGTATTTTAATTAAGTGCCTCTCGAACTTTTATAAATTCTATGTTATCTTATGTTCAAAAAATAGTTTTATGCCTTTTGGTCCATCTTAAAACTTTATTTAAAAATATATTTATATTTAATTCGATCTGATTTGAAATCCTAAGACTAAGAAGCAGTCACATGAGTTGTACATGAGTGTAAAATTAAAATTGAATAAGACGTTGTCAAGTGCAAGACACCCCTAAATCCACCAACACTGCAGCGTACTTGTACTAGAGGTGTGTCAAACTGCTACTTTTAAATTAAGTTTCGGGATTTTAATTCCAGTTTGGTAATAGGTACCAATGGAAAATGTTACATTTGTATCATATTCCACTATCCAATTACATTTGAAACATATTCCATTACACTATTACATTTATAACATATTCCATTATCCTATTACATTTGTAACGTATTACACGACTTTATTACCCTAAATGGCGACTGTTCCACAAAGCAGCGACTAATCCAAGAAGTAGTGACGATGTACTAGGCGCCTGTGACGTAAAGATGCGATACAAAGTCTTTGACAATGTGAGACATATATATTTTCAAAAACGTTGATAGTTAAATTATATAAAGGTATTATTTAAATATGCAATGATAAATGATTTATAAAAAATGATAGGAAATGACATTAAAAAAAGTGACAAAATTAATATATGGAATATATTAATGAACACATTAGATCCAATCACGTAATACTATTATTTATCCTATTACGTGAAATACTCCCCCCCCCATATTGTGCTGTCATCAAATTTAGATGCATATGCAAAATTTCAACTCAATCGGATGATAGGAAATTGATTGAAATTCGAGCACAAATTTTGAAAAGACATACATATATACGCATGAGCATACCAAGTTAAATGAAAGCTTGTAAAAAGCAAGAAACAGGGGTTTTGACAGGAAACATTGGAACTGAAATAAATTGAGGGAGATTTACCAAACACAAGTAGCAAATGTTTTAAAATATCTCAAATCGTTTTTGATCTTAATGGTAAAATTATTTTTTGAGACTACAGTCCTACAGATAATCTACCGTAATCTTAGAAATTGAAGGAAACTACGTGAAAGGAAGAATAAGAAAAAAAAAAAAAAAAAAAAGGGTATTTTTTTTTCTTTCTCTATTATTTTGAATGCTCAAAATACTTTAAAAAAGAAGCAATACGGCAAAGAAATGAAATCGAGAAACGAGATTTTATTTCTCGAGAGTTGCAAAACATGAAAACGAAACATAAAGGAGCCATTTGGTCAAGCGCCAAAAAACATTCTTCCTTTTTGTTTTTTATTTGAATTTTTTTTAAAAAAAGAAAAGAAAAAAAATAAAGAACATTAAAAAATAATTTGCAGACTTAGAAAGTCATTACGCTGCACTGGGAGTCGAAAAAAGCCCGTATTTTCACTTGATTAAATCCGAGATATTCTCTAACCCCTTCCCCTCAATCCGAGAAAGATTTTTAACCGAAACTTGCATTTTGTGGCACTCCCTGGTGTTTTTACCCCCCATTTATGCGACAAATTTAGAACAGAAACGAAAAATTTGGAGCTATTTTATTCCAAAGTATGTAGCTGAAAATCATGTACAGAAAGAAGAAATTTAGCATTACGTATATTTTATCAAAAACAATTGAGCCTAGTTTTTGTATGCATTTAGTGTATTACTCCACGTTCATCAAAGATACCATCCTTCAAAAAATCTCAAAATATAACTTTATTAAAATATAATTTTTTTATTAGTCACAATTGCTTCGAAAATTTATTTATGAACATAAAAATATTAATGTATCATTTAATCTAAAAAACATTCTTACTCTTTGTAAAAATAAATTATGAATTGAAATTTTGGAAGTAATTTTGAAGAGAATGTAATAGCTGATTTCTGAAATCCCACACATTCAAGCATGTAAAAATTATGCCCTTGGTAGCCAAGTGGTAATGGTTGCGGCTTCCTCGTCGGCGTTATTTTCGTCGAGATGTGGATTCGAGCTCTGGTGCCACTAAGGACATGCCTTGTAGCGGGGCTGATGCACCTTAAATCTGCTCGAGGTCTAAGTTCTCTCATTGGCAGGGGGTGAATGTGCCAGTTAATTGTCCTCGTCACTTGACCATAACATATGACTTTTGGTTTGTTACCATTTTTTATAATATAATTCAATGAAAAGTAATAGTTTGATCGGTAATTACTGGTATAAACACATATTCCAATCAAAAGTATGGAACAGTATTAATTACATTATATCCATTATTCTAAAATTTTCTTTTTAGATCACCTTACTTTCTTTTAAATTATTTGGATTTTTTTTTTGTTTATTTTGAACTTTTGGGTTTTTAGGTTTTAAATGTGAGATTGTTAAATTATTTAAATTTTTATTTGATTACTAGAGATTTCCTTAAATACTTTTCTCTTAATTGTTTTGCTTTAATTTTGGATATTCTTAGAGTGTTATATGTTTGTAAAATGTTCAAATAGTATATATATATATATATATGAATAGTATATATATATATATATAACACATCGATCAATAACTCCAGGTCTAGAATTGAAACAACATTTTTTTTTGCAATTTTTTTATTCATCAACATAACACCTTTTGTTAATCTACCTTTAGGGTGATCACAATCGTCAACGCTTTTCAAATCTCCATTTTTTTTTCACTTTTTTTTTTCTACGAAATCTTTTGTTGCGAGTAATAGCGGATAAAACTTTTCCTGAATCATCGACTCCTTTGTTTTTGTTCCATCGAAAGCAATCGCGGCATCCACTTGGAAAAAACCTTTTTCACTTTACTTCAAAAAACCTTTTTCCTGGTTCGATCGACTTAAAATTTTGACAAGTTTCAAGCAATGGTTAGTACTCTAGAAAGACCTGGTTACTGGCTTACTACGAGAGCCATCTATGGGTTAGTGTCGGGAGTTATTGATCGATGTGTTATATATATATATATATATATATGTAGGGAAAATAATTATGATAAATTAGATTACCATTGCATGAGTAATTGGGTGAATCTGTCAGAGAAGAATTTGAGGGGTTATTTTTTACAGTAGGATTTAATAGAAGTTTTCACCTTGTCATCAGAATAAAAGTGATGTACCTAGAAGAACTATTTCCTCTTTCGGAATTGGTGATTCTTTCAAGGTGCAACGATGTCTCACTGCTTTAGCCTTAATTTCTGTTACAACGTCACTTGGAAACTAAGAAAAAAATGAATGGCATATAGGATACATATAGCTTTGAGATACAACGACAATCGTTAAAACAGGATAAAAAATGAAAAGTCTATGGCATTAAAGGAATTACTGCTCAATCAAGCCTTATACACACACACACACACACACACATATATATATATTAACATCATTTATCCATGTTTGAGAAAATTGATTTTTACATCACTTTTAAGTTGACTGTGTTATTTTTATATAACCATATTATACTTAGTACTTACATGATTGTTATAATTCTTGATTGATTGATAAATGGATTGTTTATTCGCATCGCTCTGAGGCTCAGCGAGTGAACTATTGGCGACAGACCTCACAGTTTTAAACCTCTGTCGAGCGACGAGGGTGACACCCGAACTGGCATCTCCATTTGCAAAGTACTCAATAGATTTAACGTTCATGACACTGCAGTGCTGAGTAGTCTCGAGTGGCATCAGGACTCGAACCTACGACTCGATGAAACAACAATGTGTTCGCAATAATGACCACCAGGCCACCGCGGTATGTTATAATTCAGCAACGTGAAGTAGAAGTTTTGTTTTGCACCGCGAATTACAATTTCCTCTCCATGTCCTAAATGTTCGCGGATCGCGAATTCACTTTTCCTGTCTGTGGCATTATTAGACAGTGAAAGCGGGCTCACAGATAAGTGCTAGTGGGAAAATAACATCCAGTTTAGACGACGCGGGTTCTTTGTATTAGCTCGCCATGAATCTGTGACCACAAATAATGTAGGTCACAGGCTTCATGGTCGGAGAGAAAAATGTTGAATTTATAACTTTAGTGATGCCCTACATAAATCGTTGTCAAAAAATGTGTCCAGTTTTTGATTTCTATTTAGTAATTTTTCCCAGCGTCACTGAAAATGCTTAGGTAAAATAATTTTTAATGCAGAATTTTTCTTAAATCTTAAAATTATATCTATTCTAAAAATGAGCATTCGATACCACTGATAACGATGAAATACAATTCCCGTAACAAAGACGAAAATGCTTTCGAAGAAACGGAAGAATTTGCATTATCGATTTTCTTTATTGATATTATTCTTGAACAAGCTCTTTTAAAGTGTACGACTACATGTGAAAATAGATATCTCTTTCAAGAAAATATAAATGGCTAGCTTTTAAATATTTTCTAAGATCTTTATTAAAAACATAAAAATACCTTTCAATTTCTTATTTAAAAAAAAAACATAAATATTTTTTAAGTTAAAATATTGAAACATTTCGGAGGATTTATTAAATTTTTTAAGCCTTATTAAGTTTAATATTAAATGGTCAACTAATAATGCGTATTTCCTTAAAAAAAGTCTTCTCTTATTCATATTCTCCAAAGTGATGTACGAAGTATTGTAAATTTCATGAAATTTTTGTTTTAATGATCATTTTTGAAAACCTAATTTCTTTGGAAAACAAACGTTTCTCAAATCCATTTTGAGTCCGCCTTTACTTGATTATTTTACGTACCACATTACGTTTCTGTAATTGCAACTAACTACTAAAATATAATTTTAAATATTTCATTCATATTTTTGAGAAAAAATTCGATTTTCTGATCGAAATTTCGGTTTTCAATGTAATCAGAAATTTTATAGAAAATAAAGAGCATCCATACTTATAAAGCAGAAAACTGATTAATTTTTTAAAGCTTCGAGAAATTTTTACCGTCCATATTTCACACAAATATCCTTTAAAAATTATTAGTAAGTTATTTTTGTACTCCCATTTTGTATTAAGATGGAGCAACTGCACAATATTCCAATTAAGGAAAAATTTATTAAATCCTCGCAAATTAGAACTTGAAAAAAAGACGAATTTGATTCTTTTGGAATGTGAAATAATGATTCCTACACTTTTTTTAATAAAAAGTTCAGAATAATGAAACACCTTTTTGCATTACAAGGTTTGCAAAATGAATAAGTTTTGGTTATATATTCTGTTAATTAAAAAATTTTGAGTAGACAATCTTCTATCGAAAGAAAAATAACTGAAGATCAAGTTTTAACAAAATACTATTCAGAATAAAAGTTACTCGTACTTTGCGATTTAAGTCTAAATACTTGTAATAATTATATAAATTACTAACTCTGAAACCCGTTTCTGTTTGTTAAGTTTGCTCGGCTCTCGTCTCATATCTCGATCTAATATGTTATTCAAAAACTACTAAACTTCGATTGACGACACGCGAGAGCAAAACAGATTATATTTTTATTATTATTATTGTCGAATATCTAAGATGGCTCTCTCTAAAATCTCAAGCTAACTCACAATCTTAATTTATGATGTAAATAAGAAATAAATCTGACCAATCACTTATTCTTATTTTCACAACTCTCTCAGACAGTAACTGCGTAGCTGAATATTTTGAATGTAACTCTTTTTAATCCACAAAACTAACAGAATTTCCATCCCAATAACAACTCCCTGTCAGCAAATCGTTATCATCTATCTCCCTTCATTTTCCATTAATTATATCTCTATATATCTATATAACTTCACTTCTATCTTCATCAAATTCACCCAATCACGTTTCAGTTGGGTAGGGTGGAATTGTAATTTTGTTGCAATTCAACTGGATTAAAGTAGCCGAGGTTAGTGATGAAGCTATTACGAATAGCCCAACGTCGCATTTTTTTTTTTTCCAAAAAGCGAATTAATTAACTTTCGATTGTTTTATTGTAATTATTATTAGAATATTATTGTATTGAAATCGTGTATTTTTTTTTGTTAAACCGGTCAGCATAAATATATTAATGGAAAACAGTTTCACTCCGTACCCTAAGATCTACCTTAAATAAGGAAATCGAAGACTTTTAAGGATACGAGAGAGTGAAAAAATAACGACATTGAGCATTATTTTCGTAAGCCAATTTGCCGAAACCTGTTTCTTTTCTACAACCAACAACAAAACAGGAAATTAAATACGGAGCGAAACCGTCCCCATGGCTGTTACAAAACCCTCTTCTTTCCCGCGCCTCATAAAGCAACTTCTCTCCATAACTCCACTCAACGAAATGGGCTTTCATCCTTAACTTCAAGTTCCGGTACACACAAGCCGTCAAAAGACGCGTTCTCTCGCAGGGACGGTCTCTATGGCAACGGTCCATGACGGGAGAGCCGATTCTTCGGTGAGGGTGAGAAAGACCCTTTCTCAAGAGAGCTATCTTGTACCATTAAAGGGTTTCTCATCCGAATAAGGGAATATTTACTCAGAATCTAATGCCTAATGCAAATGGACGCGCTCAAGACAGATTTTACTAATTAGTCGTAGACTAACCGCCTTCTTCCCTCATTTAAGGGAGGGCTGGAATTTACAGGTTGGATCTGTCATGAAAGCTCCACATTGCGTAAATAAGGCTCTTTTGTTACCTAACGAAAGGACATTGATTTGGTTTCTAATGAATAGTGCGATACTTAAATTTTTACCAATTGTATCGGTTTGTAAATTTGTTTTGTACGTTGTTTAATACCGGACGAGAAAGCATACTGGAGTTATTTACGTTCTAGGGTTTTCCAGTGCTTCCTTGTGAAGGAATGAAAAATCCAAAATTTTTGGAACAAATAACATTTAATTTACGTTCATGGGTTTCCAGTGCTTTTTCTTTCTTTCTTTTTTTTTTTGTGAAGGAATGAAAAATTGTAAAAATGGGGGACAAATACCAGATTTTACTTACATTCCTCGATTTTCCAATGATTCTTTGTGAAAGAACGAGAAATACAAAACATTTGGGACAAATAACATATTTCCTTTACTTTCTCTGTTTTTTAGCACTTTTTTTTGTGAAAATATAAAAATAAAAAAATTTCGGAGCAAATAACAGATAAACCTAATAAATATTTTCATATTAACTCTAGAATTCCTCCTCATCCTTTTGAATGACATATCCAGAATTAGAGATAAAATTTTTGTTAATTTTTATGAATCATTGCCCCTAGTGCATATTCAAACTTTTAAATCCTGTCTGAAATTTTGTTTTCCTATGTTCGTAGAGTTACAATTTGTGAATGCAAAAAATTACGTACACACATGCACGCACAGATAATGCATACAACATACTTATAACAAGTAATATAATATTAATTGTATGTATATAAGAGTAAAAAAGTAATACATTATTTTTATATAACATTACATTTTTTAAAACAACAAAAAGCTCAACTGACGACATTATCGAACTTGGTGCACTTTTTCTTTTATACCTTCCAAACACAAATTTAAATTGAAAAGAAATCACTTCATAATTTCATGGAACCACATCTCATTCATTTTTTAAATCTGAAATTTCTTTCTTTATATTTGTTCATTTTTTTAAATTCTGGTAACAATTAAGATACAAAAAAAATACTATTAGTTAAACAGAAACTCTTCATCTTTTTATGTAATATTTTGTTCAATATCTTCAAAAATATTGAAAAATCATATATTATAGATTTTTTTTTCAAATGTAACATTACATCAAATTGATACGCATTTTCTATAAAGAATAGCCTTGAAAGATCAGGTTTCCTTTTAAAAGTGAACTTAATGCTATTTAGTAATCACAAAAGTTAGAACATCGTATCTTTTCAGAAAACAGCAAAATCAATAGAATAAAGTAATCAATCACTATTCTTTTATCCATCTACGTTTTACTTGTTTTATTTGCCCAGACTTTTGTAACCAGTTGAAGCGGAAATTCCAGACACTGAAGAAGCTCCTAAAAGAAAACATTTACTTTTAATTATAAATTCTTTGAAGTCTTAAATACTGTTCAATTGATATTTCAGCTAAAATCGACGGCTTTGTCTTTTAATCATTACAGAGATTTTATTTTTAAATTTTAATTTCTTACTATCTCTACATGAATTCCTCCAAAACTTATTCAAGGAAGAATAAACTCTAGGCTTCTCTCTTCTGTCATATCGTGATATAACTTTATCCGAATTAAATTTTTTTAAAGTTATTATAAAGTTATGGGTATATTACTGTTACCCATAGGTACACTCTATATGCCTGATTCCTCTAAGACGTCGAGTAGAGGGTTTGATGTCCGTTAAATCAATCGAGGTTCAAAGTCCTCCCGTTAGCATAATATGGAAGTTTGGAGAGAGAGCTGCGCATTTAGAAGTCGCTGTCCTCATTTCATCGATACTCAAAAAAGAAATCTACTGCCAACAGCCCTCGGTTAGCTTCAATCAGTGCGACATTAATAAACAAATAACCAATTAACTCATTTAATTTCCTGCTTTCGAAATACATTTGTATTGTCAGTTTGTTGCCTTTTCTCAATCCTTTTTGGCTCACTCAAAATATTAGATTACCCCAAAACTTTCTTAACTCTGAATTTCGTCAGAAGACGAGGTCGCTCCCTTCCCACTCAGGATCTGGAGGCCCCATCGCGTGTTCATAGTTATTGGACCCCACGAGGGCTGTTGGAAATATTTATGAGGTCCTAGCTCTCACTAATGCGGAAAGAGGATGTATTCCGGCCGGGGGGGATTGCAATGGCAGATCACAAAAGGAACTGCAGCAAGAGAAATCGAGCGGAGTTGAATGCCTAGCGCGATAATATATTATTGCCACATTGTTTGGACATTAGAACGAATAACATTTGAGGTTCTGCAAAACACAGAGTGTTATGAAGCCTTTTACAGGAAAAAAAGTATTTTTTTGTACTGTGTAGAGAACAATGGAAAAATACATATACACGATAGTAGGGACCTTTGAGAAAGGTGTCCGTATGGTATATGTCCACAGTGGATTACCCTGGAACATTCCTCCGTCGTGCAATGCTGTGCACATTATTCAGCGGCTGAGCAGACAATTCATCCCACTCCTTTGGCAGAGAACGGAATAGGGTGTTCTACAAGAAAATTGCCTACCCAAAGTGCTCCAAACATTTTCAGTGAGATTTAAATCAAGAGAACTTGATGGTTACATTAGGTGCTGAATACCATCGCTCTCTGGACCAGATATGTCAAACTTCTTCCTAACCACAAGCATTTCCAGGTAAGTAAAAATAATGCCCGCCGTACTATGTGTAGATAAGGTGTTAGTTGTTTCAATTCGTAATATGCTTCGTTTGAGTGATTGTTTATTAACGTCGCACTGAGAAGAAACACGGGGGGTTATAGGCATAGTAATTTATTTATTCAAATAATTTCGAATAATTACTATGGCGACAAATCTGATGGAGTAAAAAGTGATCACGAGTCGAAAAAATTGAAATATTTGATGATCGTATTGATTTTACTCTTCTCTGAAATAATTCTATTCGAATAATTGTTTCAACAAAAAATGATTAAAAATAAATTTTTATGCTAGTTAGATTCAATCTTTCTTAAAAATCTATACAACAATTTGTTCAATTTCTTATCCTGTGTATTATATTATTAATCTCAGAATCATTATTCATAAATACCTCTTTAAAATATTTTTTCACTAATTCTCTTATCATTTACAATGCACACTTATAATAATTTTAATAAACAATTTATATTCCAGTTGTCTTATACAAGCTCTCCAAAAATATAATTATATTTATTACTTTTTAATCTTCCGAGGAATTTATACAGACGTTGAAGACTCTTTACAACTATCTTGCAATAAAATATGACTAGGAAATTCAGAAATGCTTTCACAGAAAACAAACGAAAAAATTTAATGAGCTACAAAAAAGTTTTCATTTCATCTGAGAAGTAACCATTTATTGCATTTTATGTGATAATTTATAACATTCTATTTTCTTTTTAAATGTAAATTTTAGATAAAACTATGTAAATCCTAAAATTGAATTAAATATTGTTAAATTAAATATAACTGATTCTGAAAACATTGTAATGGTAAATATATTTTTTAGAAATTCTGCAGGGTTATCGTAATTGTTATGCAAGAAATTGTTTTCAAACGAAGAGTACAAAAGCAAAGAATAGGATTTAAAAATGGAAACTATTTTCGTTCTCTGTTTACATTTTGAATGAAAATAAATCAAAGACTAATTGAATGTGGTAAATTATCTTTAATAACTTCACAATAATTTTAAATTAAAAATAATTTAAGTTAGAAAAAGTGGAGAAAAGTTTGATACCAGATTGAATAAATTATGAGGAGCTGGAAATTCCTGAGATTTATTTTAAAAGTTCTCCTTCATGTGAATTAATATTTCTTAATTAATTAAACTTTAGGTTTAATGGAGAAAATCTTACATCCCTCCTGTTTGATTGAAAATTTAAAAACAGACTTTTACAGTGTAAATAAATACCTTTAATTATTGTATTTCAGCATGTTTTTTTGAAATTCGTTGCAAAGTTTTTAATTAAAATATCTTACAACAAAATTTTTTAAATATCAGTTTTTAATTATTAATTTTCAAAATTGAATTATCAATTTCTTATGCTTTTACTTTAACTTATGAACATTTCAACTAATGTCAAATTTGGATTTTCACTATTATATGTACTTGCACAGGTATTTTTTTCAAAAAATTAATATGCATTTATAAAACAATTTTTTTTCCTTCAAATATATAATAAAACTAAATGAAGGTTTTGGTTTCTCTTTTAGAAACGATAGAAATTTAACAAAGAAAAAATATATTTCGGGTTTTAATTTTCTTTTGAAAAAAAAAAGTAATTTATCAGTTTTGAATTTAATCCTTGCAAGAAAACATTTTCATGATTAAATAGTTTTACTTTGAAAATTTTTAATATAAACAATTCGTAAGTAGATAGATGCATCATGACATTTACAACAAATATACCATAAAACATTTAAAAAAACCGTGTTATTTGTGCATATTTAGTAAAAAACATCTTTAAAAGAGGTATTTTGCTCTACGTGACCTTGAACAGCAATTATTTCTCACATTTGGAATTTATGAGAAGTTTACTTACTTTAAGGACATCTACTTTTTAATGTCAAGATAGGGTTTTATCTTATTAGTTTTCAATTAAGAAAAGCAAACCTCTCAAAAAAGCAAAAAAAAAAAAAAAAAATACTGCTAAAAATTAAGTCCGTCATTACAGAATGATTAAAATCGCTTGGATAAATATGAAAAAAATTGTGAAAAGAGAGAGAACTTATTTTTTTTTTTTTTAAAAAAAAAGACCTCCTTCGTTTGGAGAAAGCGAAAGAAATAAAGGGATAAAAAAGATCAAATTCTTTGTTAGATTTTTTTCACCTCTTCAAGGCGAGTAGAGTTGTTTTCAGAAGCAAGAAGAATGACGTCATTTTTTTTCTCCACTTTCATTTCCGCTCTATCACGTGATTTGTGTCTTTGCTTGTTTTCTTTCGTGTGTAATTTGCTGATATCAAGTGAAAAGAGCGCTCTGTAATGAAGGCGATGTTCTTAATTTATGAGTTGGATAATTATTCTCTCCATTTTTATGCTGACCGAAGCCGAAATTAGGGTAAAAATCAAGAAATGTATTCTGAGAAATTAAGTATGACCGCTTAAATGAGTTACTCCTCCCCCTCCCCAATTTTTTTTTCGCTCTTTTTTTTTATCTTTTGGTCTAGAGAAGTAATTATCACTAATGCGTTGGATACAAATGACGCATTTAGGGTTGGTGTTATGACTAGCACTTTAACGCTATTTAGCTCGCCAAAATGACCATTATATTTTAATCGTTTCGCGTAAGGTTACAGTGATCATTGCACAACATATGTTTCGTTTCAATATTTTAATATTATTATGTACTATGTAACTAGTTAAAGTATAAGTAAACTATTAAAACTTTTTCTTTTTGAGAAAGTGTGAGATTAATTTCTCTTTTTAGATGGTTAAATAATGAACAGAAAATGACGTTTTCTTCTGAATTTTTTCTTTAATCTTTAGAATATCGTAAGTGTTGCGAATAATGTGGTCAAAGTCTGTTCTATGCTTTTACTGGAGATATGGATAAGTGTACATTTTTATACACGGATTGAAATTGTTTTCAAATATTTTCATTGTACAGGGTGCCCGTAAAATTGGAATTCTGAAAATTCATGAATTTGTTATGCAAAAACAACAAAATTTAATGCAGCTATTTTTGTCCTAATGGTAATACTTTTAATATTATTTATTGGAACTTATTATTTATGTAGTATTTATTGGAATTTGTTTTAACGGTATTATTTATTCAAATTTATGACAATGATGTTATTCTTTGTGGAATTTATATTATTTAATGAAATTTATAATATTATTATTTGCAATATTTATTGGAATTTATAATATTAGTAGTGTTATCATTCATTCGAATTTATAATTTTATTAATGTTATTATTCCTTCGAATTTATATTGTTATTGATATTATTTATTGGAATTTATTATAATAGTATAATTTACTGGAATTTATGGTAATGATATTATTTATTGTGAAATTTATTATAATGGTATAATTTGCTTAATTTATTATAATGGTATTATCCACTGGATTTTTTTTTTAAATAGTATTATTATTTATAATTTATTCTAATGCTATTATTTACTTGAATTTATAATGGTATTATTTATTCGATTTTATTCTAATGTTATTATTTACTGGAATTTATAATGGTATTATTTATTCGATTTTATTATAATGGCATTATTTATTTAGGAATTAATTATAATTTTACTATTTATCGGAATTTATTATTATAGTACCATTTATCGGACTTTCTTATAATGGTATTTTAATTAGAATTTCTTCTATTATTATTTGTATTATTAATTAGAATTTATAATATTATAATGGTACTATTTTTTGTAATTTATAATGTTATTATTGGTGTTACTTATTGGATTTATTATAATGGTATTATTTATTAGAATTTATTATAATGATAATATTTATTGAGTACATGCTATTATTTATTGGAATTTATAATATTATTTTTGGTATTATTTATTGGAATTTATAATATTATTATTGGTATTATTTATTGGAATTTATAGTATAATAATGATACTATATTTATTTTAAATTTTACTGTTAATATCTGTACTATATATTCGATTTGTTATAATGGTATTATTTATTGGAATTTATGATATTAATATTAGTATTATTTATTGAAATTTAATAGAATGGTATAATTTATTACAATTTATAATATTTTAATGATATTTTTTCTTATAATTTATAATATATTTAAATGATATTATTTCTTATAATT
>BMAW01042729.1:75476-143147 GCA_019974015.1 Nephila pilipes | reverse complement strand
TTTCTTATAATTTATAATATATTTAAATGATATTATTTCTTATAATTTATAATATATTTAAATTATATTATTAATTGGGATTTAGAATATTATTATTCTTATTCATTTGAATTTATCATAATGGTATTATTTTTGGAATTTACAATATTATTATTCGTATTATTCTTTTCTGGAATTTATTATAATGGTATTATTATTTATAATTTATTGTAAGGTATTATAATTTATTGTAAGGTAATATAATTTATTGTAAGGTATTATAATTTATAATTTATTGTAAGGTATTATTTATTGGAATTTATTAAATTGTTATTATTTTGATCTAATGTTATAATTATTTTTCCGCACTTTTAATATAACACGGGAAAAAAAATTTGAGCTTATATTTACAACCAATGTTTAAAATGTCAAACCTTTCTAGAGGCCAAAGCTTAACCTGTTTCAAAATATTTTGATAAATGTGTTTCAAGGCGTTAGGAGTGACTTCTGTCATCCTTTAAGTTATGATCATCAGATCATCTTTTATTTAGGGATTATTTTCAAGAACTCTGCTCCTTAAATATCTAAACAAAAAAAAAAAAAAAAGGCGAGGAATGCTCCTCTCTGGGGAAAGAGGAGGCGAATCCATTGATCACCCCCATAGTTATATTCTATAAATAAAGAGTATGGAATAATCTGGCAACTCGAGAATGTTGTTCAGCAAACGAATTCAGAACTATCAGTGTGAAAGAAATAGTAAAAATAGGAATTTACCTTAAATTAACGCAATTAATTATAAATAAGGATATTAAATGCAAGGCGTAGCTACAAAAAAAAATCAAAATCTATCTCGAATTTTCTACTTAATGAGGTGGCTGCTTTAGTCCTGTGGTCATGGTCGCAGACTCGCAGCTGGAAATTTCTTTCGAGAGATGTGTTCGAGTCCAGATGCCACCAAGTCGTGTAGCTGAAGATAAAGCACATTTAATATATCGAGACTCAAAGGCCTCTCGTTGGCGTGGTGTGGAAGTTTGGAGAGGGAGGTGTCAGCTCAGGTGTCGTCCTCGTCACTTGACCGAGGTTCAAAATTACGAAGTCTGTCGCCATCCTGCCCAGTGTTGCTTCTGGTGTTAATTTATTCAATCAATCAACCTACTGAACGAGAGGTATATTTATAAAACTAGAGGATGCACTTCACTTCCATCCATGTTTATTTGCATAAGTTTTCGAGAATACATAAAAGCTTGCAGATGGATTTCATCTCATTGTAAAAAACCCAGAAACTCAGATGTTCCAAAGTGACAGGCTCTACAATATGTCTAATTGGATCCAGAGCTATTTCGACCGCGACGGAAGTAACGAGTCTTGCCACAATATTCAGAATAAATTTTATACACAGATAACTCGGTTATTTTTAATAATAATAAAAATTAACGATATCCCCTCGCATAAGAAGTGTTTCCTAAAAAAAGTGATTGGTTGAATTACGATTTGTTACCAACAAAGTAGAGATTAAATCCCATTTCGGTTGCTTTTCAACGTTTCTTTAAGATAAAGTACGTTGTTTAGACAGTCTTTTTTCACTGTGCGCTAACCGTGACCTTGAAAGAGATTGTGAGAAATTAATTCAATGTACCTTAAAATTGAACCCAACACACACGGATTTTCGATTTCTCAGTCCAGGATACTAAAAATACTCCATCAAATTAAAGGCTCTAAGCGATGATGTTGTGAATCAGTGCAGCGGGGCATCATTATTTCCGCCACTGACTGGACATCATTTTTCATTGCCTCGTGCAACATCATTCTTCTAGGCCTCGTTAAAAGTTCCTCTCTCTTCAGATAAATGTATTCGGGAAAACTCAATCTTTGAAGGATGTTTTCGTGGTGCCCCTCCTTTAAATGCGAAATGGAAAAACGGGAATTCCATTTACAGAAAGAGCATTCCAAATGCCTTTCTTTCATAAAATTTAATAAAGAAATGCAACCCGGGATATCATGAATGGACCCAGACTTCCACATGGTTCCATTTTTATTGTTCTTAAAGAAGAGAATCTCTGCAGTAAAAGGCTGCGTCCTCTACCAGCTGGGACTTGTTGTTAGATGAAATTGATTTTGTATGTAATCGAATGGATTTGGCTGGAAGGCAGGAAAAAAGAACGCATTCGGCTGTTTAAAGTATTTTCTTTTGATAAATGAAACTTGTTTGTTTAAGTTATGGAGTTTTCAAACGGTAATTCGAACTTTAAAGATTTTATTATTTTTTTTCGAATAGAATTTCCGTTTACTCAAAAGCTCTTGGATCTCTCAAACAAGCGCAACTAGAGAAAAGTTTCAGAATGATATGCTGTTCTTTAAAATTTTACTAAACTAATGTAAAAGAATCTCAGAACAGGATTATCTATTCCTCATATTCTATTATGTAATTTTGTTTCGGTTTTGAATATTTAAAAAATAATAATACGAGCTAGAAAACACTGAGTATCCCGAAGCAATTCTGATAGCATTTAGTTGGTTCAATCTAAATCTTAATATGATTTCACGTATTATTACATTTTTTTTTTTCAGAAAAAAGGCATGTGACACTCTGACGTCTTTAATCATGATTTTTTCCTTAAATTTTACTTTAAGTCCAGTCGCCAAGTAATAGTCAAATCATCAGAAAGTTAAATATTTAACTTAATTTTACTATTCTCTTAAGAATGAACAAGACTCTATATGCTTCTCAGGCATGTGGAGCAGAAAGTTTCCGCATCTTTTGTTAATATAATAAAATTTTACTTATTTTATGATTGACTCATTAGATTCGAGGTCAATACTAAAACTTGTATGTTGGATCCGACTAGATATTCCTTCTCAAATAATCGATTCACGCTAAACGTCGAGTAATATAATATTTTTTTTCTCCGCGAAAGAACACTTCTAATTCCGTTGTACAAACTTTTCCATCTCTCTCTCCTAACGACTCCATCATTAAGTTTTTCACAACTTATAAATGCTATCATATCATTCACTATATTCCTGATATAGTAATGTCAATTTATATAAGTCGCGGTTCTTTCACTAGTCTAATTTCTCAAATCAAATATAGTCATAATCAAACCTTAAAAGGTTACTTGAAGAGTAATTGTTACAACCTTACTCCAAAGAAAGTCGATTTCTATAAATCAAAAATAACAAAGATAGGAATAAGAAACGCCAAATAATTGGGCTGGTAAGGAACTCCTATCTTGCCCAATTGTCGAAAGCACTATGGCTGCGACGCGAGGAGCAGTTCGCGGACCGAAGAAAAACACTTCAACATCTTCCAAGAATAGGTCTTGGAAAATAGCCTTCGACACATGAAAGCAACACATTTAGATTGTTGTGACTTTTACACTCCATCTAAGAGTCAAGTTAAACACAGCTGAGATCCTCGAGAAAGATCAGACGACATTTTAACGGTATATAAGCGTTGAGGTCAACACTTGGCTTTACAGAAGTCGGGTCATCTGGGAACTCGAACCATACCTTCGCCGAATGTTTCATCGCTACAAACGTGATTTTCTTTTCCCAATCGGAACTATGGGGGAGCCAGAGCTGAAATAATAGTTTCTACTAATCAACAGAAAATGTTGCGTTCCCTGGCTCTGATGAAGCGTGATCAAATACATTCCACACAAAAACCCCAAAGCCGAGGGAGAAACCAACGATCTCTTAAGAGTTCACGAGAACGGGCGTATCCTCGGGCATTGTTCAAAGAGAAGTAACATTTATTCTAGTGCTTAGTTAGCCACTCATAAATTATGTGTTACTTTGTATTGTAAATGTTAAGTATAACACGCACCACCGTTTTATAATTAAATGTATTATATGATAATATATAATATCATAAAATTAATTAAAAAATAAATTGATGTGAATAGCAGTAGGGTGACCATTTTTTCAAAGTTACTCCCCAATGAGAGTGTTTTTATAATCACTCACATCGCTTTGTTTTATTTCTTTTTTTTGAAATGAAATGCGCTCGTTTATTGAGAGGGGGGAAGACGAGACTATTCTTGTTGGGGTCTATCTATAATTTTATGTACATGAAAATTGATTTCTTTTGTACTACAAACAAAGATTTTTTTTAAAAAAAATTCAATTATGTGCCATTCACTGGAAAAGAATTAATCTCAGGGTAGGGCAACTGATCAAATGCTTTAAATTTCCTCGAGATCAGAGATTGGGAAACTGCGGGTTGCGGGTTAAAATAGTTATTACATGGCAATTTTTTTAAGTAAATCAAACAACGTTGTGTAATCACTGAGATATACAAACCAGTTACAACAGTTTTTTTCGGATCTTGACGCAAGTGCTAAAAACTTTTCCACGTTTCAAACTCCATTTGTCTGTACAATTGAGAAGCATCCTTCGGAATTTCAATTAGAAGTGATGAAACTGAAAAATGATGTGCTTCAAATGACATTTAAAGAAAAGGATAAAATTCAGTTCCATAAATATCATTCGAAGGGTAAGTAGTGTCAGTTAAATCATATGTTTAGGAACTTTTATATGTAATTAGAAGTACTTACCAATATGAAAAGACATTTTCGAAAATGAAGTATGCTAAATATCGATACATATCATTATTAATAGACTATTAGACGACTTAGAGATGGTCCTGATTTCCTTTTAATTGATGACAACAGGAGGTCACATGGAACTCATCTGATCCAAGAATTTCTGGGAAGTTAGAATATTCGCCTGATGGATTGGCCACCCAGATCTCCAGATCACAATCCTGTAGAGCATGAATGGGACGCTCTGGGGAAGGCAATTCGCAATCCCCCTCCGAGATCCATTTAAGAGTTGAAAACAGCGTTGCAGAACGAGTGGGACGAATTGCCACAGGAACTCATAAACTCCCTCATTTCCAGGGTAAAATTGCGGTGCGAGGCCTGTTTATCCGTAAGAGGGGACTACACCCCCTATTAACCCATTTTTATGGTTCTATTCTGCATCTGTTGCTTCATACCTTGTGACTCCGATGAGTGTTATGCAGGATAATGCGTGTTTATTATAAGTGTTGAATAGTTATTTTTTGTATTATATCAATCCTGTGTACAAACTATATTTCATTAAAATCTGTCCAGTAGTTCTAGAGATAATCGATCCAATTCGGGAATTCTCTTAATTTTGAACACCAGTGTAGGTAAATATATAATGATTACTTTATTGAAATAAATAAAGTAGTTGTGCTTCTGTATTCCATGTTTTGAAATTTCTGCTAATTTAATTTATGAAGTATTATTTTAAATCTTTAAAAAATCAGCTTTAATTCATCCGCGGGATGTAACGAAGGTGCGAAAGACAACTTTTACGAGTGATAAACACGGAACAACAGTCAACAGAATCTTTTCTAAGACCGCCAATCGAAATTGGGTTACAAATAATGATGTTTTATTTTTACTTCAGTTGCGAACTTAATGATGTTTGAGCACGCATTTAAAGCGAAAGTAATCCCGAGAGGTGAAATTTATTTCACAGAAGATTCAAAAGAAAAAGAGAGTCAGACTCTAAACATGCAAAGAAGGGACTTTTAAATAAGCGTCACGAAATTAACAGGCAATAAGCTAATAAAGAGGTAATGTCTGCATTTTTTGTGGCATTTGCTTCTAATTTAGCAAGAATTCACAATTTTAGGTCTAATATCATTATAAACTTTTGTTTTTTCGTTAGTTACTATTTTTTTTAAAATTTTTTGATACCCAAACGGATAATCGAGAAAAATATGTAATTCAAAGGTAATAATACTAATAATCTGCTATTAAATATTTCTCAAAAAATATTCTTTTTCCGCTTTCATATTTTCTTCTGTCGTTCTTAAAATATCTTAAGGAATGATCAGATGTGATTATTAATTACAATTGGACTGAAAAGGAAAACAAGGGCTGTTAGTAGAGTTCCCAAGGGGACTGAGCTCACTTAAAGGTTTTAAAGTTACAAACCAGCTCTCGAGGAGACATTCAACCCCGAACTCAGCATTTATTGACAAAAAGAATTTTTTTACAGCAATAAAGGGTAAAATACAACATTAAATGTTGCATAACATAAGATGTTACATAATTTTGGAATACTAAAGAAAATAAAAGTTTACAATGTGTTTACAGAGAGTGACGTCATGGTTGTTATACGTTCCATTTTTCTTTCTTTCTTTTTTTTGTCCATTGACGTCACGATTTCCTGCTAACAACGGATGCAAACATGACGACTCACAGTCAGTCTGACGGCCGGCCACAATGGTGGTACAAGGTATACACAGAATGAAACTCGTAATTATAAACCTCGGCCAAGTGACGAGGATGACATCTGAGCAGACTTTTCTCTTCAAACTTTCTTACCACGTCAATGGGAGGACTTTGAGCCTCGACAGATTTAACGTGCATTAGCTCCGGCTACACGGTGGGTTTTTCGGGGTATCAAGGCTCATACCCATGACTCGATGAAAATCGCTGGCCGCGAGTCAACGACCATGACCGTTAGGCTAAAGCAGCCACTATTTCTTAAATTATAGACACACGTGCCACTCAATGGAGAAAAATATTCATACTTGCCTTTTTCCTAATAATAATAATTATTTTTTTTTTTGGATTCTAGTTTATTTACTTTCAAAGCTACTTGATACTTATGGCTGATATTTTGCACATTATGAAAAAAGGCTATTTTTTACAGTGTGAACACAATTTCTTAAAAAGCAATCAAATTTTTAAGTACAGCGCAATATTTGTACAAAAACTATTTTTAAATTTGAATCCTAAAATTTAAAACAATTGAGTTTCATTAAATTTAAAATTTGACATTATAATTATGTTCAGTAAGTAAAATGTTATGCATTCATAAGCACTATGTAAATTTCCAAAATTATAAATGCAGCGGAATTTATGCCAGATGCTCATAAAAGTAGGTAAAAGATTTATAAATACCAGTATAAATACATTGAATTTATAAAGGATTGCTCATACGTACTTATTTATGAATACAAATGGAACGCCCATTTAAATATACGGATATCTGAGTTTTGGTACATGACTTGCATTACTTTTAATTTAAAGAAAGTGAGAAGTATTCAAACTTTACATAAAATAAGATCATTATAACACTATTTGAGAGAAGAGTTTATTTAAATGGTAAAATGTGGTGCAGTTGAAAAAACGGGAGAATAGCTCTTTTTTTTATTATTATGCTATTTTGTATAATTTATTATGCTGCATGGATTCAATTTATGCCAAGAAATTCACTTCAAGTTTCAGCAGTTTAAATCAATAGATAACGCACTAAAGTTAACTGCATTTTTGCAGTTTTTAAGATTTCTCTTAAAAACAGTGGGGAAGAGAGATTGGATTTGGGGTTATGAGTAGATGTGGCTTTTTTTAAATTTTTAATAGGTTTTATTTAACTCGCATTGTATCTTTGTCCGGTTCAAGAATAGAAAAGTCTTCCCCCCCTCATATTTTAAAGTGCTCAATTGAGGAGAAATTTTCGAAAAATGATTGTTTTGGATGATGATACGATAATTTAACCATAATTAATAAAATTAATTGCTTAAAACTAATTATTTAAAGAATTAAACTTTACGCCAAGTTTCTCGCAAAGTAGCCAAATGGTTGTCAAATCCGTCGTTTAATAATTTATCCTTTGCTTTAATTTTAATTACATTTAGCTTAAATATATTCAATTTAATAACATAATTTATGGTTTGCTTTAATTTTAATTACACGTGGCTAAATAAGTTAACATAATGCTTAATTGAATCAAAAAGTTTTACTCGTATTTATTTCAGATGATAAATTTAATACCCGTCAAATAATAAAATAAATTATTACAACTAATTATTGAATAAATTCAATTTGACTTAACGTTCCCTTTTGCTCTCAAGATTTAAAGTATAAAAAAATATGTAACGCATAATGAGAAGTCTTACTGAAAACCCATGTTCAAAAAACTCGTTTTTAGCGGTATTTATTATAATTGCTGAATTAGGAAAATTTAAATACGCTTACCTCAACAACCACGAAAGGGGATCCAAGACAGGAACAAATTTATATAATGTGCTTAAATTCAATCTCTGTTATCCGACAATCACTTGATCTTCAGCTTAATCGCTTAGTCATCAAGTAAACATGACCGATATATAATCTCAAATCAAAATCTCAAATCAAATCTCAAATCAAAATCTCAAATCAAAATCAAAATCTCAAATCAAATCTCAAGTCGATAATCTCAAATCAAGTAGCGTCATAGATGGGTCCAATAGCTTAGTTGAAGGAAAACACGTGGAAGAACCCGTGACAACCCAATATCGATATTAAACCTTTAGACATTTTAGAATTTTCAGTTGTGTTGTATTTTAAATGGGAAAATTATAGTGATAGCAGGTACGAATTTTGTGATAATAATCAAAAATTAATGAACTAAACACACAAACAGGTGTTTGTTTCTATTTTTAATGTTTCTGATGATTTCATTTTTTAATTTTAAGTTTCAAACTTCCAGAAATTGCTGCGTAAAAATAGGAGAAAAGTCTAAAAAATTGTGAAACTTTAGAGCTTTTCCTTAAATTTATTGTTTTCCTTATTTATATATAAGTTCCAAGTTTTTTTTTTTAAAATCTAGTGATTTATCAGTTCCAAGCAATTGTTTTCCTACAGACTCTTGGAAAAGTATGGATTATTTTAAAATTATATCTATTTTGATGATATTTTTTTCGTTCTGTGTCTTTTGTTTATTTCTGTCCGCACTGATCGAAAGTGTTACCCAGATTTAAATTGTCATTGGAATGTTTTTATATGATCACTTTTCTTCATCGACTGTTTCAGTATATTACGGTGCTTCTTTAAGGAAAGATATTTTTCGAAGAAAACTAATTCTGGCTAGGACTTTTCAAGAAAGGAACTACCAAATAAATAAATAAAAAATATATATAAAATATTGTAAACTGTTAAGGAAATTTTGAGTGTTATTAATTGACGTCATTATTAATACTAAGTGACACAATCACTCAATGATATGTTCCAAAGTATTTTATCAATTTTATTTAGAATCAGAGTTAGTGCCATCAAAGTATATTATTAATGTGGAGCGTTTACTTCATTGTACCCTTGATCACATGCTCTAATTGAGAATTCCACTCATTTTAACAACAACAAATAACTAATCTGAATCCGATTCTAATATTCTTCTCGAAACAGAGTCTGAAGCAATTATACAATCGTAAAATATCACATTACACTTGCGCATTCCATGCAGTCGATCTCACTGATTCCTCTATCTCCAATTATCTCTCTCTAACACTTCCAATCATCGAACTTGATTCACTTCACTTCATATATAATAATGCTGATTAACTTAAGTCATGGTTCCTTCACCACGCAAGGTTCTCGATTCAATGAAGCACCCCCAAAAGGTTAGTCAAAGAGCGAGTGCGAACCCAGTTTATGTTGCGATTCTTTTTTATAGAAAAGATGTTTTCCGAGAAAACTTATTTGAGGTGAATTGCTTTAGAAATGTAGCACAAAAATGTTTACTGTTCACTGTTCTGGGAAGTATAAGAGTGATATTATAACTCAGACTTAGCTATTTGATTTGAATTAACACTGTTGTGCACACATTATGCAACAAATAAAATGTTTATCGTAGAATGTTCGGGTAAAATTTTAATCGTGATATAAATAAAATGGGACTAATGAGTTTTTTGAATTAACATTATTATACATACGAGAGATGGACATCATTATTTGGAACATGGGTTAAGTATTTGGGTTGTACTTCCTTCACCCTATTTCACATTATGCCACATAAGGATTTCGAGAACAATTAGACTTAATGTACTGTAGTCTCAATTATTTAACTACACGTTCATGACAGCTTGACTTTGTTAACGGCTCTTGTGCGCATTTCTCTCTAACGAAACTCTGGGGTTACTTCACTTCGATGTTTGATATGAGTACCTCGCCTTGTGAAAGAACTGTGACTTACGTAAATTAGCATTACTATGTAAGAAGAAGTTGATGGAAGAATAGAGGGTTCAGAGATATTCATAGGAACGCAGAATTACTGTGAGACGATATATTAACTGCATATACCGGACTCAAATCCGCCACTAGAGTTAAGCTTGGATCGAATCGGTGATTTGATGACGACTGTTGAGTGTTACCCTGAAAAATAGAATTTTTCATTATAATATTTAGTTAAGGACGCAATTAGTTACTCACTCCACATTATTTGTTTATTACGTTATTGTTTATTCAAACGAGTGAATAAAGTGATTAAAGATTTTTGGCTATTACTGTTTTGTATAATTAAGTTTCTTAACCCCAACGGTGACAATTCGTTACAACTTAAACGTCACCGACCAAAGTTTTTTCATTCCTGATCATCAGATCATGTCATTCTACTATTATGTTTCTAGTTAAGTTTTTTCTTGGGGAAAAAGTTATATCATTCTATTTCACAAGTGATTGATATAACTCACATAATGAGGAGGAGGGTACCCAGTGCTTTAGACTCAGAGATCTTGACGGGCGCCCCCTACGTACAACAATTGTTTTTGTTTTCTGATTGTGAGACGTCTTGACCGAAATTTCTGCTTTCATCTAACTCTGTTTGCTTTAAACATTTTAAATCATGTACAATATCTTTAATGGACTTGGAGTTGGAAGTCACCCTCAATCAAATATTTTTAAATTTTTAAATGATTTTAATATTTTAAATGAATAAAAGTGTTTATTTTTTTAAATACTTTTTAAATTTTAAGATTATAGGTACTATGCATACAATTTAACGATGCTTCATTTTATTCTCTATCTGTAGCTTCAGTTTTGAATTATTTATTTTGAGAAACGGTTACCTCTTCATCTTGATTTCAGCACAATGTGTCTCATGAGCACTCAGGGTCATGTATTTCCCCCAACCAATCAATTATAATCCGTGTTGCAGAAGTCGAGCCGCGGGTTTGAATCTTGATTCCACTGATGACCCGCTCTGTAGTGGGGCTAATGCACGGTGAAGCACCAGGTACACAGGGATATTATAAAAGTTTGGAAAGTGGGGTTCCGTGCTAGATGTCATCCTCGGCACAGACAAGTCCGTAGCCAATAATCATCTTATTTTTTTCACGGTGAAGCGTTAATAAGCAATCAATCGATCAAGGGACACCGATCTGTTGAAATTTCGGAAAGAATTCTAGAAAATAATAGTTTTTTTTTAGGTATATACCATCTAATTGCATCTCTTGAAATCACACTTTCGGTTTCGCGCAAGTTTTATCCCAATCCATCACGAACCATAAAAAGTTCGCTGCACAGAAAACAAGTATTAACAACTCTCCCGTCTTCCTAATCAGATTTAAACAGCCAGTTTATCGAAACCCATAAAAAAAGAGGGGGAGAGGATTTTCTCGCAATTTGTTGCCTTATTCCTCCCTCAAACACTCATCGTAAGGGGATCCTTTTTAAAGTGACCCTGGCTATAATTAAAAGAACTTCGCTTAATTCGTGGTCTCTCTCTACTGCTCATCCCCTCCCTTTTCCAACAGCAGGCGATAGATTCTTTTCCAAAAAGGTGATTTCCCCCCTCTCTTCCCTCCTTCGCATAATCGTTGAGTTTTATTGCAGTAATAAAGGGTTGTCTCGAATCGCCCATCTTAATAAGCAGGGACGGTGGAAAAATGAACAAAAAAAGTGGGAGGGAATTAGTGATGGTGTGAGAAAGTAAAACTTGATTTCTGCCATTGCACGTCCCTGCACAAAATACTTAAGGGGTGGACCACATATTGAAATTTAGTAGCAGCACATTGAAGAAAAAGAGTGTTAAGGAAAAGCTTAATGTACTATTTTATAAAGGTCCCTTGGTAGTAGCTGGTTAGAGTCACGAACTATTCGACTGGTGATGAATGATTCGAGTCTTGATTTCAAAGTCACTGTCTGCGACTCGCTTGCTTCGATACCACTTATTTGAGTCATTAAACTCATTAAAAGTTTAGTCAAGGAAGAGATAGTTTACAAATTCGAAGTGGATTTTATATTCTATTTGAATGCTCACAAAACAATTATTGTATTATTAATATGGCGTGGAAAGTTTTCTTGTGATCTCCGTTGAAGATAAAGTGAACATTCTACTAATCTCACTAATCTTAAAAGGGGGTCAGAGTCAGGTACACAGGATCCGATTACAAACTCAGAAATCCAACAACATAATTACTTCATGGATCAAATATTGTGAGCACAAGAGTTCATGTGAGCTTCAAACTCCTCGCAGTATAAGAACACATCCAACTTCCAATTTCGCAAACCGAACCTTCCAATCTCTTTCCTCACATATTCGCTACACTCCTATATATATGTGTGTGTGTAATATATATATATATATATATATATATATATATATATATATATATATGGTTTTATAACCGTTACTCCATTTTAATAATATAGTTTGTTGATGGTGATAGTTTGGTCAAAAGGGCTAGAATAACCCAGCCTAACATTCTAAAGTCTGTAACACCTTTAAATATAGTACTTTCCATATTTTCCTTTTCTTCGAATTTTTGGGTTTTTTTTATATTTCTCATATTTGTCTTTTCTTTTTTCATTTAATCTCTACTTTCCTTTGAACTTTATATAATTTTTCTTTCATACTCACTTTTCTTTTAGTAATTGTTAGGTATCACTTTTTAGTTGTGTTTTTCATGATGCATCAAATGCATAAATATTTATTCTTTCCATTATGTCATTCTGAATCGATTTGACACGTATGAATAGAATTACAATTTTAAAAGTTTAAATTTTTTCAACAGGATCCATAAAACCATGTAAAGTATTAATTAGAATTGTTTATTAACGTCACAGTTAAAAGAAGTTTGATGGCTATTGGCAACAAACTTTGTAGTTTTGCACATCGGTCAAGTGACGAGGATGTCACCTGAGCTGATGCCTCTTTCTACAAACTTCGACACCATTCCAACGGGAGGACATGAGACCTCGATAGATTTGACATGCATCAGACCCACTACACGATGGGTCTTTTGTGGTATCAAGTCTCAAACGTACGAATCGTTATAAGTAAAGCCTACTGTGTGTCTGCGACCATAAATACTAGGCTACCGCGGTTAGAGTATAGTATTGAATGTTTAATACTAAACCTGCGTCTTTATATCACTTATTTTCTAGCCGCAAAAGACATAATATAAGGTAGTCTTGTTCGAAAGTAACAAATAAATTGTAGCTGATCTTAGTTTTCTATGAACAATATTCGAGATTAATACGGAAAAAGCAAAAACATTTAGTTTTTAATCGCAGACTATTACATGTTTCTAAGCTTAAAAATTTTCAAACATTTGGTCAGGTTGTAAGGAGTTCTCATTCAGTTTTCCCATCAACTAAATTTTTGTTTTATTTTAGGATGTTATTCGATTTGAGAACCTCGACTCGTGATAAATCGTGACTTACGCAAATTAGCATTACTAGATACATGTAAGTGTAGTAAATGGATAATGAGGCTGATACAGAGAGGTCAGACTTGTTTAAATGTTGAGAACAGTTCGAAGATTAGAGAGCGTATTGTTCACCCTACATTGGTGCCAGAAAGTTAAATGATGGTTGGATAGCTGATATTGTACTTGGTATAGAGTATAAGTTGTGATTTTTCTTCACTAAACTCAAGGTTGTTTTGATTATTTAAATTACATGAAGTTATAACTCCCTGCTAATTAAGGAAATATGATTAGATAAATTAGGTGACGATAAGAAGTTAGGGAAATCGAATTAGAAATATAGTGATATATAAGCTAAATAGAATTGAAAGGAAAGAGAAGGATACGGGATAACGATAAGCTAATAGATACTGTAGATTGGAGTGAATCATCGTAATGAATCATTTCTATTGTTAGAAGTGACTCCTGAATAGAAAAATAAGAGTCGAATCGAGAAGTTCTTGAATCAGAGGGAGTGATTTAAGACTTTATTGTTTGAACAAATAGGATTCACTGCGAAGGTTATTAAGAGGGACTCGAGAAAGAGCCTCTTCTTTGATAATTCATAAAGTGTTTTGCCCTTCTATTGTGGTTTGGAGCTTATCGAATATTTAATTAGATTTTGAGATGGCTACGAAATTAAATAATGCAGGAAATACGACACAAAAGGGTTTTTTGAATCGTATTCTATTTTGCTGTTGTTCGGATAAGTAAAATGTTCGGTGTACCTTTGGTTGTGGACCCCAGATAGATACCACTCCACATTCGAAATGCAAATATTTACTTTTTATTATTTTTAGACGAGAATATAAATCACTCGAAGATTTTTGCCTGTCTTGCTATGCTTTTGACTGACGGGTTTTCGATGGAACATTATCCTTAGATGAGATGCCTGTGCGTATCAAGTTAAATTATGTTTGTCAATGAAGAGTATTAGGGATATAAACTACCCAATTATCGCATAAAAAGGACAATAACTTGGTAGGGATTGTTGCATATAGAGCTTTATGATGACTGTTTGCGGTGAACTTCTTAATTTTGAATGAGAATTACATCTGAAAAGGGTTTCCGTTGTACTAGCTTCCTCCTCATGCCAGAAATGGATTTTGAATCTCATTTTAATTTACGAACCCACGTTATTCTGTGCGACAATCTGCGGTGGAACCAAACTTAAGCCCGTAATTCGAACGTGAAATTTCTTACCTTGACCATCGGGTTGTCACAGCGCCTAGAAAAATAATTTTACACAATTATGTAAACAGTCGTGCTAATGATATTATATTTCGTACATATTACACACTAATCAACATACATCTCGTCTTATTACTCGGAAGATCATATTTTCAGAAAAGAAACTCGAATTTCACCTGAACCTATTCGTGAAAACTTATTCAAAGCGTTCAAACCACACGAGGGTTTCCGTCCATTTTGATTTCATGAACGTAAGGTTAATCCTACGGAATTTCTAGTACCGCTCTCAAATCTTGACGGCGTAATTTGACTGAATGCAAAAAAGTGCAGACGAAAGAGCGAAAAAGTGATAAAGGTATCTACAGGATTACAATTTTCTTAAATTTTTTAAAGTCTTTTAACTCCTGTTCTAAAGTTTTATTTGTGGGCTTTAAGGTTATAAAAACAATTTCATATATATTTTCATGACTCCTTGTAAACTATAATTACACAGAAAACTTCATTATGTTTTGCTCTTTTGGATGCACAATTTCGCATTCAAATACATAAAAAAAAGTATAGATTTAAAGCATAGATGAAGGTAGCAGCAATTCTTTAGATTAACATTACATTTACGAAACCAAAATGGCTGGTAGACGGGAACCTTAAAAACTGTTCGAATCATCACCGGTATTTCCCATTTTTAATCGATTCACTCGTATTTATGTAAAATCGCATGAAGGAATACAGATTAATTTAAAATGGGAGCATTTTTAAGGGTACCAGGACACCCTCGGATTTCTGGAATTCTTCTAAGACTCCTTATTTTTGTGATATATATCTTTGCAAATTATGAATAAAGCTAATATTTTTGTGTGTGTCTAATAATGATTTTTTAATCTTTCTTTAGGACTGTAAAAGTAAATTTTTTCGACTTAAAGATTTCTTTTCCACTCTCATTTAAATATGGGACATGATTTTTCAGATATATTTGCATTTAGGTACCGTTTTTAAAAATAATATTCCATAAATATACAAAATATTTTACTCGTCGCATCGAAAACCATACACAAAATAGAGTGAACCGATTTTTTTGATGATATTATTGTATATTTTCATTTATAAAATGATAGAAATTCGTAATTTTGGAAATTTAATTTTCCTTTTTCATATACAAAATTATTTCTTAAAAATTAGGTGTTATTTAGAGAAAAAATATTTTAGTTTCATTATATGCATAAGTATCTTATATAGAAGCATAAAAAATACGGAACCATATTGTGCAATAGTTTTCTTAAAATGGTACCTAAATGGAAATACATCTCACAAAACATGTCCATAATCAAATAAGAGCGGAAAAAAATCTTTTTAACGATAAATTACTTTTATAGTTCGATATATATATATATATATGTGTGTGTGTGTGTGTGTGTTTGAGTGAGACAAGAGACACAGCTTTGACATTTCCATTACAGCAGAAAAGAGCCTAGCGCGTGAAGTCTTACCGCGTAGTTGAATTTATAGGTCGGGATAACTAGGGATATTTCCAAATCACGTGGTAGAAATAAAGTGTTAAGGCGGAATTAACATGGTGTCTATCAGTCTAGTAGAGATTATTTCTGACAGTGATTTATGATTGTAGTAAATAGGATTCAACAGATTTTACGAGAGCTTGATCTATTAAATAAAAAGATAATTTGGAATTGAATCAGAAAATAATACTATATACAGTGTTGAGAACTTTTAATATTTGTTAAAGCAGTTGACTGATTAAAATTTTTTCAATGTTTATTCGTGAAATTATATTACGAGGTTTAATCTCTAAATTACAGAGCTCCATAATATGGAGCTCAAATATGTTTTATGTTCAAGAGCTAAGTTCGAAGCGTCTTTAAATCATTGTTTAATGTATAATGTAGTCTCTAAATAAAGTTCTCTAAAAAGTATTTTTTTTTTTTTGGAGAATATTGCAAAAGACACAATTATTTTCATTTACTCACTGTATCGTAAACAAACTATCTTTATTAATTTCTTTACTTCAAGTAAAAATAAAATTATTTAAAAATATTAAAATAAATTATTGTTAAATTAAAAATTTTACCTGGAAAGTGAAAAATAAATATTGAGAAAATAATAAAATGTAGAACTTATGAAAATTATACTTATTATCAGTTTTCCCTTTCAAAAATGGTTTATTAAATATATGTAGGAAGCCAATAGAAAATTTTGAAAGCGTGCAGTGCTTCTCTTTGATTTTAAATTGCTATATTTGCAGTAGAATTCTCTAACGAAGAGTTTAATATACATTTATTAGCTAGAGGTTTTTTGCCGTTTTTAAATTTGATAAGGACATTCCTGTTAAATTTCAAAATTGTTATAATAATGTTCAACTTCATACAATTATGTAAAATTTTTTACAAGAATTCAAACTTTGTACAGGAACTTAAACTGTAACGTGGCAACTCAAAAACCTTCATTTTTTTTGTGCAGTAAAACTTTTACATACCCGCAACTGATTTAAACTGTTATTTCAATGCAATTCTGCAAGAAAGGAAGATAATTTTATAGGTGAATATAGCCACAATAATATCAATCACAAAACAGGCAAGAGGCCGTCAAAAACATGCTTTTTATGTTCCGAACACGTGCCCCAGTTTTCTTAAGAAAGAAATTTAATTTCATCAGATAATTTTATTTTCTATTAAAAATAATATTTTACTTCCGTGTTTTAAAATGTTAATCACAGCACTGTGTATCTGAATTATAACATTTTATTTTTTATTCTCACATACTACGGTATATTTTAAACCATTTAGGGTTAATTTATTAAAAATTTAATGAAGAAATTATTGCGCCATCCATTAATAATTCCAACTACTTTGATTTGTTGAACGTTTCCGAAGCATGCTTCCATCTCAACCAAGGGTCCATTTAATATATTTATTAATTTTTTTTATTCCCAAGGGACTCTCACTTGCACTTAATACTGTCAGTTCATTTAGTACTATGGTTCGCACTGACGGAGTCGACACCTGAACTGTCATCCCACTCTCCACATCTCCTCCACACCATGCCGAAGGGAAGACTCATCCTACATATTCAATATGTGAAGTCTTTTCCTCAGCAATCATTTCATATAATGGTTCATTTTCTTCACATTATACCAACTATTATATTTTATATGATACTTAATATATTTATCATTCTAAGGAAATAAAGCGGAGTACTACCAGATAAAATCCCTAAAACTAGCTAATTTCTATAACGATTTATTACAAAAGTCTTAACTGGAGTACCTTCACATTACATGAATCTGGATGAACCCAAGCAGTAAAGAGAGAAATATTCACATGAAATTTCTTCTCATGTTTACCCCTTAGTTAATTGGGGATACGAAAATGATAAAAAAAAATGCTTATCTACACTCTGATTTTTAGAACCATTCTACCTGCAGAAGTTTTGAAACAAATTCACATCAATAAATCAGAAAGCTCCCAAAACCACATCATTAGACAAATCTTTAACGTTAACTGGAACACGAGGGATTCTGATCCCTATAATAATATTAATAACCCATCTATCAAAAACAACTCAATCAAAAAATTGCAAAATATCCTTTGAGAATATCTCAGATATCAACAATAGATCATTAAAAGGTTTTCCAAATTATAATCCTGATCCCAATATTAAGAAAGCATGAAATAGCCTTCTTAAAATCTAATCTTAGTTCTTCCAATTCAACTCTGATACGATACCTGCTACCTCATTGGCTGAGGCATTAGTTTGGACACAATTTCTCCTGTCAAGGTGCGAATGGTATGCTACTACACTTGACTTTATTTCCTCTAATTAAACTTTTTAAACTAATTTTTTTTCTTCAATAATATTTTTCCTTTTAAATTGTAATGTAAATTTTCTCCGTTAATATCGTGAAATATGCAGGTTTGGGTTAAACCAAATCAATGTTGAAAAATCTACCAGATTTGGATATTGAAAGTTGCGAAGCTTATGTGTATCTGGAAATCCATCCACCATATATATTTTAAATTCAACAGAATATGTCGTAAGATATATCTAGGTGAAATAAATAATTTTAAAAGTTCTTTTCTGCCTCAATTTTGTTTCGCTTTATGATTATTTAAATGCAAATCATTGGAACAATATTACGGTTATCGAACAAAAATTTCTGAATATATTCATTAAATTCTTTAAGTATTTAAAAGATAATTTTTTAGTAATTTTTGAATAATTTTTCTTTAAGCGGAAACACTTTTAAATTGAGTACTTATAATGAATTTAATAACAAAGAAAAATTATGTACAGATTTCTCTTACATATATTAAAACTATGACAGGAATGTAACTAATATTAAAACTTTGAAATGAAAACAACTGACAAATATCGTGTATTTAATTTATTAAAAACGAAGAACATCCCTTATTTCAAATGTTTAACTTCTCTGTAAAAGTTGTTTTTCAACAAAAACAGAATTCCTGCAGTAAAAGCTACTGTACGAAGACTTTAAGCCATTTCTCTCCTCATTTGAATGTTACTAATATTCATTATACAATATATTGTAGATAGTTGTTTGGGAAATGATGTTATAAAATTCATTTAAACGTTACACGTCAATTAAAATAATCAAACTTAAGCATTTAGAGTCTTAAGTCATTATTTTTTACAGGCGATAATGGATGTATTGAATCAAAGAAATAAATTTTGGGAGTTATAAATTGTATTCTATTTGGAGCAATACAGATAAGTAGAGATTCAAAAATTAAAATGTTCTTAGTTATATAAGTGTGCAGAAATGACATTGATTTCTTAAAACAGATCACAGCGTCATATTGAGACGGTCCCCTAACTAAAGTTTCGATTCAATCTACCGTCGGTCCTTCGTTTGACCTACTTTTACATTTAATGCTCCTATTAAGCGAAATAGAAAACAGCAGTTCAACATTTCCACGCCGAATTTTTTTTTTTTATCTCTTTCATTTTATCTCTTTAAATCATGTTGAAACTTGATGCTTTAAAACTAACTTGAGAGTTCGAAGGAGGGGGGTGGAGAAGCAGTTTTTTCCCCAAACAAATAAAAATTGTATAAACTTAAAGTATAAATAATGTTCGAGAGTTTCCGGGATTGGATGAGAACTTTTAATAAAAATTTATCATATTGCTCTGATAGAAATATCATTTTTGCTTTCTTCGTTTCCTAAACTTCTTTATTTGTTTTATTCGTAATTTTGAAAAGTTTGTTTTTTAGACTATCTTTAAAAGTTTCTCGATATACGAAATATGAATAGAAAATTTGCAATTTAAATTGGTTCATACAATGACATTAAATAAAAAAGTAAGTCTTACGTAGTTCTGTGATTTGGGTTACATAATGTAACTGAAAAACAAATTGTAACTACGCGTCCTTCCCCAATTTCATTTGTATGTTTTATTTTAGTTTCTAAAACTCTTAACTTATGCAAGAATAGATAATTTTTCATATATATAATACTGTTAACTATGTCTTATTTCTTAAGAGGAAAGTTCCGGTTGCCTTCTCTTAATGTTAGAAAACTTATCGAAAAACTTCCAGCACATTTCCAGACAGAAAAATGCTCAATTTTTCGTATAAATATGCAAAGTTGTTACGCATACAATTATGATGCAATACACTTATAATATAGGAACATTCCAAAAATGCGCAGTTTTTCACTCGAATATGTTAAATTCTACACCTATTAGGATTTACAGTAAAGGAGACGAAACACTTAACACATTTTACTCCAGAATAAAAGGAGCCGATTCAAATAAAAATGAAAATTGTAATAAAACAGGCTGCTTTCAGTAGGATAGTGAAACCAGAATATAAAATTAGAGCTGGAGTGTTTTGTTATGGGAAAATTTGTTCCAAGTTTTGTTCCCATTCTTTAATATTATGCGCAGGCAGCCTTAAAAACTATTACTGTAGAAATCTTACAAATACTATTAACAATGCCCTGAAAATTTGTGTTATTATAGCGCTAAAAATAGCGGATATTGGATAAATTAGGAGCCTTGCTTACCTAGAGATTCCCTCCTGTTCTTTTAAGCTCTCAAAAGCATTTCAGTTTCTAGACAATGTCCAATTTATTGCTACACTCACTTATTTAACTTATTATGCTTATATGTATTTATGTGTCTTAAAAATATGTACTTCCTGTTAAAAATTTGCTCTTGAATTTTAACCGACTTCGTGTTGCCTATCGAGCTGAAAATTTTACCTACACACTTCACACCCCTAACAATAGAATACTTTAGTATGTTTTAAAAGTGACGGACTCAAAGGAAGCTTCGGGGTAGAAGCCTTGCACTTGCCAATGCCTAATTCAGGTGAAAGTTTGCATATACTTACTACTCGCGTAGTTTCATTTTTAATCTTAAATTTCCAGGCTAAAAAATCTTATAAATATATGTAAAATATTTTAGTGAAGCTTTTATTTAAAGATGAACTAAAAGATATAAATTAATTTTGAACGTAAAGTAATATATCATTTATTATAGCTTGAGTCATTAGTACAACTTTTGATTCTCATTGTAAGTAGATGAGGTACTTCACTTTTCTGTATTTAATTAGGTTTCTCAATTAAGCGCCCCCCCCAAAGCATTTGTAAACTATATATTATTTTACATTTAAGAATATTTTTATTCCTTTTAGTCCATCCTCAAATAAAATTTTTGTTTAGAAATGTTTCTCTTTTTACTAATATTTATTTAAAATGTTTAATGCTTCCTCTCTGTTATTTAAAATAAAAGGAAATCTATTACTATTATTTAAAAAAATATAAACTCAGTTTAATAGAGAAGGCATTCTATATAATATTTAAAGATAGCGTACTTTTTTAGAAATCAATCATTAACTGATAATTTTTCCAAAATTTAGTGACATTTTAGCTCTTAGAATATACAATAGAATTTAATTTTAATATTTAAAATTAAAGTGAAATATGAGACAAAAATTGAAACAATAATCCATGCTTTGATATTTCCACATCTTACGATGTGTGTAATATGTCCTTTCTAATCATAAGAATTCAATAGAATTAGCATAGGAATAAAAATAATAATATGAGAATAGTAGTTGAAAATCACCTAACTTTGAATCCTTTTATTAGGAACCTGCTTGTAAGATTTCTTATTTTTCACGCTTCATATTTAATGGAAACCTAAGGTAAGTTTTTCTTATCACATTTACAATCAGTTAAAAACTACAATTATAGTAAAATCTCGAATAAGCAATTTTTCAAAATAAGTTCCTTGTGAAGATTTGTCGGTAGAAATTGCTAATGGGTAAAATATACTTATTTGATTGACTACTTTCGTTGACACCGCACTAAAAGCCACACGAGGACTTTTGGCGACGGATGTCATAATTGTGAATCTCAGTCAAGGGACGAGGACAACATTTGAGCTCTGGCAACTCCCTCTCCTAACTTCCACACTACGCCAACGGGAGGGCTTTGAGCCTCGACAGATTTAACGTGTATCAGCTCCGACTAACTGGCAAGTCTTTAGTGGCATTTGGCTCGAACCCACAATTTGACGAAAGCCGTCGGCCTCAAATCTGCGAACGTTCCCACTAAGTTACCGCGGTCACCGTAATTATTTGATATTTCATTCATTTCAAGCCATTTTTAAGCTCAATATATTACAAGCAGGAAAAATATGTATTAAAAAATATAGTTTTAAAATGGTAAATAAATGGATCATATTCTATACACGAAACTTCGAAAAATTATTCGCTATGTTATATTCTCTTATATTTACCATTAACATTTTTTAATTTGTTTATATCCCCAAAATCTGAAATACAAATTTAAATTTAATAACAGAAGTTATAAAAGAGATAAAATAATAAGAGCAAGTAACAAAGTAGTACAGAGAAGATAGAATTCATAAACCTTCAATTTTTCTGTAAAAATTAGCAATAAAAGTAAAAACTGGATAAACATGGGTTTATTTCAATGAAGTTCACATAATCGAAATGATTCAAAGGATACTCGGGTGAGAAATATTAATTTGCAATGTTACCCGAATTATTCGAAATTTATCCAGATTGATTCTGAGAATAGAGGATTTACACACAAAAATGAGCTCTTATTAATTTCATATAGACTAAATGTCAGTAATCTTAGTTTCACTAAATCAATGATTTAATTGCAGAATTAATGCAGCATTACATTAGTTGTGTATAAAAATTAGTTAACTTTATTATTCACTGGTTGAAAATACAAATTTTCAAGAGGCTCGCTCTTCCATTCCAATTAAGTGAAAACAGTTTCTAAACTTACACAAAAGAACAGAATTGATTACAAATTTATTAAGTTCTCTACATAAATAATAGCTATTTTTAAAAATTAATAATATTTTGAAATGTTCCTGGTATTTCCAAAATAATTTCTTAACCTGTATTAGTAGTAAATATTTATAGCTGGTTTTAACAATCAGGTGATATTTTTGTAGTCAATGAGATATCGTTATTTAAATAAAGAGAGAAACATTGAGAAATTCATTTTCATTATATAACGTTTTGTTACGTTTATTGTATTATTCAGATAATGAATGCGTTTATTGACTTTACTTTATATATCCTCTGGCAGTTTTTCAAATTCTGTCAATCGTATTACGAAAAATTATTATTTTCTTACATTCTCAGAGGTGCTCATTTTTGAAAATACACAAAAAAATGTCATTTCTTCATCGGATGGAAAGTAAACTACAGCACATTTCAAAGGAGTGTTCAGTAGCAAGTTCTCATCAAGTTGGGTTAACTGTGACCCGAGCTGGTTCGATGTATCGACACTCCCCTGATTAACAAGACGATGGGGGAAATGCGAAAACTGAAATAAACAAAACATACATTCAGAAAATCATCTTTTTCCTGAACAAATCGAGTATGAGTCTTATTTACAAAAGACAAAGAATTGTACTTTATCAAAAACGGAAGGGCGCGCAAATTTATTTTATTTCATTTTCCATTTAAACAATGTAGACCCTTACATTATTTCTTACTGGTGATGACAGATGTAACTAAGATTTCATTGACTTTGCACAGAATATATTCGTTAATTCCTGACTCCTCCAATTTTCTTTCGCTCATTCTTATCCGTTATTGTTTGAGATTGTTTATTAACGCCCCACGGACAAGCAACACGAGGGCTGTTGTCAACGGATATCGTGATTTTAAATCTTTTAAATTTCCACACCATATCAACAGGAGGATTTGGAACTTCGACCAGATTCGTTCCATGGCAGAAATTAAGTGTCATAAGGGTTCGAGTCCACGACACGATGAAACCAATACCGGTCTCAAGTCCACGCTTAGCTTGAATCGAGACGAAGTGATAATGAATAGATAATATGAGTATAAGATATAGTTTGGGAATACTTTTTTTTTATCCTTCGCACTGTTTGAGCAGGAAACTAGTTTTTCAAAGAAGATAAATACTAAGACTTGCTGCTTGGAGACCAAAATTAGGCTGTACAAGAAAAAAAAATGAAAAATGTTTATTGTGAATTTTGATAAATTTTAATTTTTGAAAGAAAGTAATCATTAAAAGTGTGGGGTATTTTTTCATGATTTAAAACTGTACATTCATCTTAAAGTCCATTTAAATAGTCAGTAAGTTCAAGACTTCAAATCAAGATACGTAAGAGGAAGACAATACAGTTTACTAGTTTTCAATATAGAATATTCAAGATATATATATAATTGTTCTCTTACTTTTATGTTTTTTAATGATAAATTCATTGCTTTATCTTACACACACACACACACAAACACACACACAACACACACACACACACATATATATATATATATATATATATATATATATATATATATATATATATATATATATATACATATATATGCATATCATCTCTCTTAACTCCTCTGTTCCTAGTTTATGTTCAAACACAACAAGCTTTTGAATTTTGAATTCTTTCCGATTCAAGCACTTCACTATTATATAAGATTCGACTTCTGTTATTCCGATCGCAAGTCACTTCCAACCACTTTCAATACAAAAGATTTACTATGATTTTCTCCAATTTTCAATCTCTATCAGTTCGTCGTTATCCTCCCTCTCATTTCTCTTTCCTTTCAATTCTGTTTAGCTTATATATCGCTATCTCAAATTCTATTCTGAAAATTTCCTATCTTCATCTAATTTACCTAATCACATTTCAGTTTGGTTGGTAAGGAGTCGTAATTGTATTCATTTCTAATTACCAAACCATCCCCGAGGTTAATTAAGAGAAAATCGTGAATGCACAAACTTCACACATTTCAATATAGTTATTCTAATTTACCACTATTTATTCATAAGAAGTTCTTAAATCAAATAACGTCATATAGAGTTTCAAAAGACTAATTGAAGGTTAAATGAGCATCAGAACCCCATTACATTTTATATAATAATGTTATTAGTATGCCAAAGTGTCTAACATAAAGCGTCACTCCGAATTATATAAGGACCGAGATACAAACCACAAGGAACGGTCACTATTGCTAAGAAAGTAAATAACTGGTCCCAGAGAAAAAGTACGTTTCACTCAATTGTAATAACTCTCACAAGGTGCTTTGAATGAAATGATTTGGTCGAGAGAGTAATTCCTGCCGTTGGATCTCCCCGAAATAGCCTGGATCGCGAACTTTTTCGCGGTTTCCTCTCGGAAGGCAGCCGGGACGGGACATGACCCGAAACTGCGGAGCGCCCCGTTAATGCTTATTCATCGGGCCAGTTGACTGGACCGCTAATCGCCGTTGAATCAGGCCGCGCGAGGGAGTGTTCCAGAGGATAAGTCAGATTTAAATGATAATTTACGTGGGGAGTTCCGAATCGTTATTAATTCAAAGGGACCGCGGTGTGTTTGCTGCTTTGAGGAAAGGGGTTTGAAGTTTCATTTGATGTTGACTCGCCTCGATTCTGCTGCGACATCGATTTTATCGAAGTGAGAGGGTTCGAATAGAATTTAATCTATTCGAGATGGAGTGTTCTGAAATAAATCTCGTTATTTGTCAGATAGTTATTAATGGTCGCGAGCTAATGGCCAGGGCTGTTTCCATCGAGTCGTAAGTTCAAGTCCTGATGTCACTAAGGACCTGTCATTACAGAGACTGGAGCATATGTTAAATCTCTCGAGACTTAAAATCTTCACGCAGGGATGGTGTTGAATTTAGGTGAGTAGAGTGCCAGCTTAGGTAAAATTTCATCACTCGGGGACGCCCCAGGTTCGCTATTTTTGCAAATTTGCTTGAGTGTGTTCAGCTGCAACTTAATCAAATTCAGTCACTAATGAAGTAATCTAAATAAGCAGAAAATCAAATATATAAGTTAATTAATATATCATTATCTTAACTATATTAATATAGAGTTTATCTTTATAGTCAAATATATCATTATCTTAAAAATAAAAAAATACAGTACAATAAACTTGTTATTGCTTATACAGGTCCTCAAACCTCATGATTAATTTAGTAAATTTTACTTATGTTGTAGAGATGAGGTTAACTTACTCTCAATTGTCCTTGTGGTCTTTTCCTGTACGTTACTTGATTCAAACAACTCAACTTCCAATTGTGCAAAGCGAAGTTCACATGAAAATTGAGGTGTTGTGGAAGAAAGAGGGAGACAAAAAGGTAGGCGATGAGAATAGAATGAAATAGGCACTGGTAACAAGAAGAATATTAGTGTGTTGTGCGGGGAAGTATTCTGGAGTGTTAAGCAGATTTGGTGAGAAAAGGACTCGACGTTGTGCCGCAGCCATTCCCTGGAATTTTCGTATTATATTTCGATAAAAAAAAATTCTTTAATAGATTATAGAAGTTGTTAGAATTCGATGGATACGATAGTAACTGTGAAGTATAACTCTCTTATTTGAGGAGTAAATGAAATATTTTGGATACAAATGACTATTTTAATTAATTGGTCTGTGCTAACTTAAGTTGATCTTAGGATTAACTTTATGATGACAGACAAGGCGGGTGTTTGGATAGCCTCATAACCTGACCGGGTCCGAGTCAATACCAAACTTGCAGGCCCGGTTGTATTTCACACCCGTTCACAGGAGATTACTCCACACTAACTTCAAATAACCTAATCTCTTTTTTTTTAATCAACATAAGCTCACGTTATGCTTTAATGTTTTAACTTCCAATATCTCACTATTAATAATATTTCATCCATCTCCTGTAACTGGTTCTTTCATCCATTTATTTGCAAACTACTTTAATCATCTGCCCAATTACAATTTCGCGTCCACATATCTCTTAACTATTCACAGCTCTTTAATTTATGTAGTAATGCCGATTTACATAATTCACGAATCGAGGCTCTGTAATGAAACAATGTCTCAGAAATTCTCTTGAAGACAATTGAAAAGGAATTGGCCAAAAGGGATTCTCTTATTATTAAGGACTGTTAACTTCTGTCGATGTCGGTGATGAATACCACCGCACACTCCCCCTCTAATATCATCGGGGTGATGCTAACATGGACTTTCTGAAAAATATTTTTAAAGAAGCCTTTTACGCAACAGTATTGCAATAGATGCATCGCCACCCTATTGTATTTAGTACCATTCTTGGGTTTCCTTTGACGTTCTCTTCTATCACTAGTAGAAATGGAGGGTCTATTTGACGCGTGCGCTGCAGCTCGTATATCTCTAATCGTGATTTTTAGGAGTGGGTGTCTTAGTTAAACATGCGAACACAAGTCTTTCATCAAGTGTACTAGAAATCAGTAATTCTAAAGCTTCTCTGCTATCTAGCGCTCAAGTTCTGGATCTCTACTTTAACGGCGGGTGTTCTTTCCCACCACTTTGGGGGGTTGTTTTTCAACCCCACAGATAGAAAGGAAGATGATCTTGAGAGACGGGGGCAGTTCGAATCCTCTATCTGTTGGTCTGGAAAAACCTCATCCGCTATTAACAACTAGGTCAAAGGAGATTCTTCTCGGGTTAGTTTATAAAGCATTTTAATTCCAATCGTCACTGTTGAAGAACGCCGCCAAATAGATGTTTGATTTCACTACCTCATGGCTTGGGGTAGGTCAGTTTACCCAGAGTGACAGCAGTGATTCGAACTTCCAATCTATTGGTCCAAATAAAACTCACCCGGTCTTTTCAGAGCCTTTATTCACTGCTTTGTTTTTTAAAATTCTTTTAAAGATACCTTCATTTAAATTAACGTATTTTATATCTTATCTTATTTTTAAATTATATATTTTTTATTTCGTGTTGGTAATTCAATTACTCCTGTTTCATATTGGCTCACTAAATATATTTATATGAGTTATCTATTTTTCTTACCTATTCGGAATATTCGTGTTTTTGATTTAATTTATCTTAAAAGAGTATTTGTGTTTTTATATGACTTAACTTTATACAGTAGAACTCTTAATTTCGATGAAAACGAATAAATTCTGTTGATTCTGACTCCTCTGTTCTCCTCCCGTTGTTGTGATGGTTTTATCCAGGAGGGTACCTCAAAGCTCGTTGAGTGAACTCCATCTCCCTGGGTGTCGTAGGTATGATTTGATTGCATCATGCTTTAAGAAATTATTGGGATTATTTTAAGAACGTCACACAAAGAAGCATCGCAAGGGCTTTTGGGGACCACTGGAAAACGTAATTCTGAATCTTAGACAAGTGACGAGGATGACACCTGTGTTAGCTCTCTCACCAAACTTCCACACCAATACAGTTGGAGGACTTGAGATCTTGACCAAATTTAACGTGCGTCAAACCCGCTACATGGTGAGTCCTCTGTGGCATCAGGACTCGAACCCACGACTCGAGATAAACAATGTGACCGTGGTCATTAGACCTCCATAATCACTATTATTCAAAAGTTGATTCACATGCTCATGAGATAAAAAAAATAATTCATAATACCATTATGGATTAATGCTTGTGCCCCATGAAGTGTAAGATTATGTGTTTTCCTTACATTTAGAACTAATTCATTCGCATAACATTCTGAGGGGCTTTTATTTGGTTTTTTTTCTTTTCAAAATGCTGTTAACGGTACTCACCTAAAAAAGAATACTAAAACACCACTTTTTAAGGAAAACAAAATTTAGATATTTCTCTCGATGGCTAGGTACATATGTGCTTAAAGTAACAAAATTTGTTAAAGTAGATAGAATTTTCAAGTATTGAAACATTTCGAACAAAATTAAAGCCTTGATGAATTGTATTATTGAAAATAAACATATTTTTTCAGAAATACATGCTTTATGTCAGTTCAGATGGAATGAGTAACAACTTTTTCTAATAAATATCTAATCTGAAAAATGTTCTCTAAGCGTACCACTTCGCTTTGAATTTTCAAACCACACGTCATTTTCCTCGTCCTTCTGCTCACCAAGCGAGTTTCATAACATTTACATTAAACCAAGGAGGAAATATTTCCTCAACACTGTGTGTTAGGAGAGCCCAAATGAAAACATAACTCTCGATTACAACAAATGATGCTTCTCTCCTTGGGCGAGAAAACAGCAGACGAAATCTAATATCATCCGACGGACAATCCTGTCATCTCATACACCCCGCAGTCCGATTGGACAAAAATCATCGATGCGCAAAGGACCCAATCTCTCGGGCCGGCGGCGGCAATGTTTATTCTCATTATGAGGAAGCCCGAGACAAAAATGGCGGGAAAAAGAAACAAAGGAAGGCAGCCAATGAGGGCAAGTGTCTTTTTCTGTCCTCGGCCGATGAGTTAATGAGAAAGGAAAGGCCATATTGTTTTTGACGCGTTTCTCGCTTGGAATGCTTTTGTAGCAGCTCACATTAATTAAGGCGAAAGATTCGGTTTTTGGGATTTGTAATGGTAGAGAAAGTGAATAATTCGATACAAGGAGTGAGACTCGCGCGTGGGAGTCATCTGTTATTTTAAAAATGCTAAAATCAATTCCTTTCTCTAGTTGCGGTACATTATTGCCTTTTTATGGAATGTAGTTACAGAGTTTTGTTTTAAGAGGATATAATAAATTTGTCTGTTTTTTTTTTTTTTTCCTTTATACTTTTCATTAGTCTCGCAGAAATGTAGAAATTTAGATTATCTTTCATCGATCTCAAGTAAAATAGTTGAAAAATTATTCTTTTCTTCTATTTTCATATGAAAACAGAAATAAATAACACCGGTAAGAAACGAATTTTTTGAACATGGGTTTTCTTTCAAGCTTTCACACTTTGCGTAACATAATTTTTAAACTTTAAATTTTAAGAGCGAAAGGAAACGTTAATTCAAATTGAATTTATTCAATAACTAGTTTTAATAATAAATTTTATTATAAATTTATCATCTAAAATAAATACGTTTAAAATTTTTTTAGTTGAATTAAGTTAATCAATTAATGTTAATAAGTTAATTAATGTTAATAAGTTAATGTCAATCAATTAAGCTACACGTATTTAAAATTAAAGCAAATGATAAATTATTAAACGACGCATTTGGCGACCATTTAGTGACTTGGCGAGAACTTTGGCGTAAAATTTGGTTCTTTAAATAATTAGTTTTAATCAGTTAATTTTTATTGATTTTTATTAAATTATCGTGTTGCCATCCAAAACCATTGTGTGTAGAAAATTTCAGCTCAATCTTTAAAATGGGAGAAAAATATTTGTAAGGTTTTGAACCAGATAAAGATACAATTGACCCGGACAGAGTTATAATGTGAGTTAAACAAAACCCATTAAAAGCAGAAAAATTAATCGTTTATTTTCAAGCGCTGGTTGTGAATGCTATATAAATTGGAAGGGGGATTTTAATTATTACTAAGAAATAACCAAGATATCTGGATAAGCTTTATTCTGCGTATTAATTTATCTTTACGTACATAGTGTTGTGAATGACAACTACGAGTGTTAATGTTGATTAGTTTGGTTTCAAGAAGCCGTAGATAGAATAAACCTGTAGTGTCCTAAATTTTAAATTATTATCCCGAGACATCGTAAAGTTTTAATTATCAATAAAAATAATCGAAGTAAAAACTTAAATTTATTTGTTATCCGCATATATTCTCGACATTGTCACAGTCCAGAAACTTGTACATTTCTTCCATCGTTTCTTGAATTTTCGAAGGCTGTCATAATGCAACTCAACAGATTTCACTCTATCTTCTCCATATTCAAGGTTCCTTCAGTGTAGGGATTTCTGAAATCAAACAAATCAACACGAATAGCTGTTATTTATAGCCTTATGCACATACGGATAATTTAATATACGGACTAAATTTTATATCTCAGTGATTTCATTGGGAGAATTAAACTTTATGATACCCAATCATATATAAGAAATTCAGTAAACGAAATAATACAATTTCAACTTTGTTAATATTTAAAAAAATACATTAATGTTAAATTCCTAATTAAGTTTAGAGGAATTATTGATCATATCATTTCATAACAGAGACAAAATATAAAGGAATGGACTAGAATTTCATTAAAAATTTCTTTTTAATTTGAATTGAAATATTAATGGCTTAATTCAAAAGTTATTTTTCGATGAAATATCTCGTTGTCTTAATATAGTTATGACTCACTTTATTTACAGACATTTGATTCTGTAGAAGCAATTAATATTTAAAACAGTCCGTCTATTATTTATCTTTGAATAAATTTATATTAAAAAATTAATTAGATTGAATCTTATTTCTTAGAGATTTTCAAGCGGAAACATTAAATCCAAATTCTTCAGACTTATAAGCTGTCTCAGTTTGTACTGAGAGTTCGTCTAGATGCAATGTATTGAGTGTCATTTATTACTTATAGTTGTAGTGTATAATATTAGGTCAATCGGAAAGTTCAACCCGTTTGTGAAAAGAAACAAAATTATATAATATTCATATAGTTAGTAGTATTTATTGTACAATTAAATTTTGGTAATTACTTATAACCTCTTCTCCACCCTATGGAAATTTGTAAATATCATGTCGCAAAAATGTCTTGTCTTTACAGTCTAAGAACTCAAGTAGTGTTTCAGTGACATCTGTTTCAGTTAAAGATTTTTTTCATTCCAACAATTTTACAGGGAGGTAATAATCGGACGGTGGTAGATCTGGGGAGTAGAGTGGATGATTTCCCATCTCAATGATTTTCTAACGAGACGCAGCATGGGGTCTAGAATTATCATGATGTTGTGTAATCCACCTAAACATCCCAACCACTTTTCTTGGAATACTTTGTTTAAATCATCCATTTGCTGACCGAGTTTTGTTAAATTCTTGACCTTCCCACCATATGCACAGGTTCTGCCTCGGCTTAAGAATGGAGGAGCAGATTGTCCGGGCTCACGACAGGCTCTTTTCCATTTATTATTTTGAATTATAAAAAAAAATGCATATAATCTTAATAATTAAAATTAAGTAACATAACCGCTGCAACAAAAATAAAACAATTAGAATTATTGAATGTACACAAACTCAATAAACATGTGACACATGCATTAAGAATTATGATTTAAATATGAACTTAAAAACCGTAAACATAAACAAATCAAAAAGAATTAATACATTTTTGAATATTCTGAAACTATTAAAAAAAATAAATATTCAAGGAATGCAGAAAAAGTAATTTGTTTTTCAGACTTCGAACTGAAATGCGTGGTTAAGCGTGTTTCATGGATTCAAACGATCCCACTCAGCAGAAATTACTTTATAATAATTTTGTAAGTACCATAAATTCAAAAAATGTGTGAATAAATTTCTAAAATTTTTTGGACGTCAGGATACAGAAAGGAATATAAAAATAAAAATACCTAAATCATATCAAATTCGAAATAAGCTAACTTAAAATAAATTCACATGATCTCTGCTCTGTGATTTCTAATAATTCATCGAATGAATAAATGAGATTTTTTTAGCATACATACCTGAAAACAAAGTTATCTAAAGAAAAGTAAGCAGATGTTTAGTAAGGTAAAATATAAAATCGAAATTTTATATATTGAGAAAGTAAAATAAAAAAAAAAGGAAATGTTACTCTTTTTTAAAAATTTATTTTAGGAATAGATTTTAGTTTGTAAAGCATGTCACACGATCTATTTTCCTCCCTTTTTACCGCCCAATAGTCATAAATAATATATCTGTGTAACATCCCAAATAACTTTGGTAGGTTAGTTTTTTTAAACCGTTACATCTTATAATTCCATAAGAGCTCAAAAATTCAACTTTAAAATATCTCTCTCTGAAAGTCAAATTTTCTTTTTCTTCTTCGCAAAAAATTTATTTCCTTCTCTGAGCACACAAGCGATTCAATTTAATCCGGTTTCTTTTTTCGGAAAGGAACACACTTTTCTAGGCTGGATTTCTCGAACATAAGTTTAAGTGAATTTCCTTCAAGCTAACGCTAAACGCTGTCTGCAAAAAATAAAAAATTCGAGGCCCTTACACCTACGCTTTATTCGAAGTGAGAAAGGAGAGTATTTTGCATTATTTTCTTGTTGATATTTTATTCGAAGCAAAAGCGTTGCCACTTTAACATTTTAAATTCCATTCGACGCCCCGTATTAAGTGATAAGAAAAACAGATAATAGGTGGCGTAAGTAGTTCACGCAGAAAAATGGCTTCCAATTTCGATTCGCAATTGAGGTGATAGTTGAACTGGGATGAATAAAATAAGAAAGAAAGGATTGCGCCAGTTCGTTTCATTTTTGGTGTTATTGGCGAAATATGCATGGGAGTGGGTTTGTGTTCTCAATTTATCATTATTCATTCTTTTGGAGAACTTGCTTTAAATTAATTGTTTCTTATTGATGGTGAAAAATTACGATGATAAATGTAAACTGTATTTTATTCATTAACAATCAACTAACTGTGAACGAACGCGTGTTCTTAAGAATCTTGCTGCATTTCATTCACCTCGCCTCAGATATCCATTTAAAGCTATGTATGAAATTATCAGCTCTCATTATTTTTTAATGGATTAAAGTTCGTGATAAAATTATTTCTCATAAAAAGCAAAATATTTTCATGTTACGATATAATATATTTTTGAGAAAAGTATTAAATAAAAATCTCATCTTAATACATTAAATATTTTAAGTTCATAGGATTTCTTTAAATGTGAAGGGAGTTTTGATATGGAAACTGATTATTATTTTTTTTTATCATAGATGCCATTAAATTACGAACCCGATATAACGCTTCCCTGAAATGCTTCTCATCTTAAAATAAAAGAGACATTTAGCGATATCTAGTTAGTCGGCCAAGGAAAGCTTAAGCGATGGCCCCATAATCTTGGTGATCAATTTGGCAAATTGGTGAGAAACTGAGCGACTTTAATGACAAATCGAGGATTCTAGAAAGGGCAGAAATCTTGGCGATATCTTCATTGGGAAGAAAGGCACAGACCCTTTCGAAATTTCCTCTGTGACGTCACACCTGTCCAAATTGCCTAAAAATAGATGCGAAGCCGAGGATATCAACCAGGAGCAGTTGGCGATTGGGAGAGTGGATCTGTCTTGGAATTGCCGGTAGTTTTCCCAGAGAATTTGCGAAGATGCAGCGTGTGTCTGCCGGAAACTGTAGGAGTCTGCCCTGGAGTATTTTTTTTGGAGATTTGTTCGTAGTGCGAACCTATAAGGGGGTGAACTGAACGTTTTTAATACAACTTAGGGGTGAGAATTTCTTTTCTTTCTATTATTAGCAAACTTGTCAAGTAAATGTCTTTGTAAAGTTAAATTACGATAAGAATAATTTCTTATTATTTCATCTGTTATTGGCACATATTCTTATCTTTGCTGATTGTTATGTTTGCTAAAGCCAAGTTTTTTATCACTAGTTTTTAAATTTATAAATGAGTCTTAAAAATACGAAAAATAACTTTTTTGTTACTTTTAAATTATATTTTTAATCTTAATTGAAATTTTAAAATTTTAATTTCCAACTACTGATTAACTGCAATTTATTTCAATATTTTATTTCTAATTTTTCTTAAAAAAACTTTCATGCTTTAGAATTGCATAAAACGGAACATTTTAACTAAGTAAATGTATGTAGTTAATTTTCAGCCTTTCATTTTTGTAAGGCGCCGTTGCGTAAAATCTCTTCAATTTACTTTCTTGTGTTTGGTTTTCGTTTTCACGAAGGAAAAGAAAATCTTGCTTTCAGCATCGAAAGCAAAATCAATACCGGAGCGCGTGACCCACACAAGCGTGAGAAACGAAAGGCAGTTTCGAAAGAATGTAAGACAATAAATAATTGAACTGTTGCGTAGGAAAACAAAACGAAAGAACCCAGGAATTACAAACACACGGCAGTTTGCACCGTTATCTGTATACAGAGAGATCGTTTTCTCTTTTCTGTCTTTTCAGTGAACCGAAATGAAATGAAGTCAAGATGAGATTCTGAACAAATTGCGCATTAGATCTGTCTGCAGTGAACACAGGAGATTATTTTAACATGGAACGCATTTTTGTTCACTCCAACCCGATGGCATGTGTGATGTTTTGTTATAACTTTGAGCTTGCTCGTTAAAAGGAGCAAAATATTTTTCCTAATTGTGAAGAAATTAAATAAAGTTCGGTAAGAAATTTATTGTTTTTGATCCGTCACTTGATACATTATTTTATAGATACATATATATAAATCCAAAAATGTTGCAAATTGAATAAAATAAAAAAGGTTCTTTTTTTTTTTTTCTGAAACAAATTTTGAATGCTCCATATTTCTTACAATGTGGTTGGTCTACTTTGCATACTGTGATACTCCTGCGTCACTATCAAAGTTCTTTGTCATCTAGATTCAATAAATAATCTGACAAGAAAATTAAGTGGATTTTATTTAATCCTTTAAATCAGTTATCTTCCAATTTTGTCGACCCACGGAACTCTAAGTGCACCTTTTTTTTTGGGGGGGGGGGGGGGGGACCCCCCTCTTGCCTTTAGAAAATTATATCTTAAAATAATATCTAAAGTGGAAAATGTGTAAAATGAGACTTTACGTTAAAACAATTAAAGAAAAATACATTGTATTTTTATTAATACTTTTATTTGTAAAATTAATGAAATTTTCTTCAACAGCAGTAACTATTGTTCCGTGTATCACGTATCCTTGCATTATATTTAGTGAATGGGGTGTTTTTGTACTTTATTACAAATACTGTTGAAGTCTAATTCTAATACAGTCGCATTTCATATTCTGCATTTAATTAATTTTTATATTTTGTTTTGTTGCCACATCGTTAGAAAGGAGTTTTTAAGGAGCACCAAACGGTTCCTCTCCTTTATAAAATCAAAGTCACTCCGCAGCGATCACGAATCTATTTAGAATACGCTTCGGCTGAAAAATTAAGTTCCGAAGCTATCATGAGTCACTCTTGACGTTGCGTTACAGACGTCGAAGGGTAAAAAATGACGCTTCTGATTAATTTTCAAAAATAAGCGTATATTTATATGTTTAGTTAATAAACAACAAGCAACTAATGATAGTGTTTTATAATTTTCTTTTCGAATTTTTATTTTGACTCGTGGAACTCCAGGAATTGATTCGTAGCGCCCTGGGGTTCCGCGGAAAACTTATTGAACCATTTTTACAGTTTGAAAACTTCTGTATAACTGATCCAATAACTCTTTTAGTATTTTGAATGTAAGTGGTTGCTAACTCTCGTTCTTATCCAAAGATTTTAGCAATAAATCATGCTTACCTTACGAACAGCAAAACAGGATTCTTGTAAGGAATAAACACTTTTAAACTGCATCCGATTACATATCGGTTCTCACGTAATCATTTCACCCCTTTTTGAACTAATGCCTTGCGCTTAGAAACTTAGCTAAACTTTTCTCTGGTCTAATATCACTATCTGATTTCTTAAATCCCTCTGTCTAATACATTCCACACACCTCATGATCTCTTATTCAATATACCTCTTACATGGATATTCTAATTTACGTTAGTTACAGTTTATTCACAAGGTGAAGTTCTCAAACCAAATAATGTAATAAAGTAGTTCATAAGGTTAGTTGAAAGGGGAAACGTGTGATGACCCGTTGTAATATTTACGGGAAAACACGCACCAAACTTTTTGATACTTCTGCCAGATGAAATTTTTTTAAAAAAAAGTTTGTTTTTGCCCCATGAAATATCGAATTTGTACCTCATTTTAACATTAATAAGATGCACCTTTTCACCAAAAATTACTTCCTAAAATAAAGGGAGTGTTTATACAGGAATATATATATATATATATATATATATATATATATACTGAAAATTTATGAAAGAATAATTTCAAATATTTAAAAAGACAAAAATCCAGATAGAAATGTAAAAATGAAAGAAAAATAAATGAAAATATGGAACCCAGCAAGTCAAAAAGCAATATCGGGCTGAGGACCGAATAAGTGGGGTTAAACTATTTTAATGGTACCAACCTTCCCCCTTTGCGACTTGGTAGGCTGAATTGGGAAATCCAAATTACAAAAGAGTTCAATGATTAAAAGATGCAAAAAAGTTCAGCGATAAAATCTACAAAAATAAAATCTATAATTCTAAAAATTATCAACAAATCAAAATATAAAAATTACTTACAAAAATTCAAAGAAATGAAGATTCAAATATGTGAGTAGTAAGACGGAATTATCTTTAAGCTTCAAGATGTATATCACATACTCAAAATGAAAAAAATATAACACATCATCACCATATAAATTGGAAAAAGATTTAAATTATTGTTTGATTGGTAATAAAATGTAAAAGGATGCAAACAATTGGTTGGTAATAAGTTGTATGTTAAAGGAGTATAATGGTCCAGAGAGTGAGTAAAAATGTAAGCTGTGTAAATGTAAATAAATAAATAAATTCTTCACCACCAGACCACTAACAAGCCGACTTTGTGGACCTATTGTTGTGTGGTGGATTTGAAAATGGATCACGATTCACAAAGATGTTTAGTATATTTGTGATGTATATAAGTATTTAAGAAATTTATTGGATAACCATGATCTAAACAGTTGTTGAAGAAATTTTTTAATGTTATTAAACTTGTCTATATATATATATATATCAGCAAATTGTTCAATTCCTCGAAACTCAAATTTTGATCATTCGCAACTCCATAAGCTTTATCCAACGACCGTGTTCTGCGAGAAATTTTTGTTCGATATTAACCAGAAATTAATGAGATTATATTCACCACATATTTGAACACATAAATATATATTTACGGTGGGAAAAAAGGTTTAAAAATTTTTTAAGAAAATTATTTTTCTCGCGCAATTATTTAAAATTAAATCTTTTTTTTTAAATATTTCAAGATTATAAATTTCTGCTAATTACACAAAATTTTAATATTTTAACAATTTTTCTCTAAATTTCTCTGAAATATATCTCATAATTCTGTACATGGGTTTGGTTGTACTAGCGTTAATTATTGTAAATCAGGTATACCTAATTTTGTGGATTTTTTTTTAAAAAAAAGAGCTGTTTATTTAAATCTTTACTCCCAGAATTATTAAACGTATTATAGAAAACTGACAGAAAAAATTTCAAAACTTTGTATTGATTACAAAAGAAGCTTTGGCACTTTAAATAGGAGACAGTCGTGGAAAATAAAAATAAAAAGCTAGAGAAAGAGCAAAATAAAGTTTTTTGGAGGTCAACAAAATAATTTGGGACAGTTTTAACGAAAATTTAAATAACTCGCTAAATAATTCCGCTGAAGTTACGGAATTTTGCAAAAATGTCTTAAAAAGTAAAAATTATAAAAAAAAAAATTGTCTTTTTTAAACCCATATTGTTTAAATGTAGTCTAGGCAGGGCTAAAGAAATTACTGATTAACTGTTCTTTATAATCAAACTTCATATTGTCTAAATCGGGATTGATTATAACACAAAACCTGCTGAAACAGAAACCTGCTGTTGAATTAAATATCTTTATTACTTTAATTTATTCTTTTCCCTTGAAAACTCCGTGGATACTCCATCGATTCCATTGGGAAAAAGATTCCGTTCTTTTATTCGTTGAACCTGTTCCCAAGAATTTCTTTTATTTATTGTCCTCTTATTCGTTTTTAAATCACAATCAATGATAACCATTCCAATTACTACGAATGTTTTACTCTCTAGAAAAAAAGCATTCGTAATTTCAAGATTAAATAAAAAAGTTAATGAAAAAATTTCTTTCATTTCTCGCATTGGTTATATTTCTTTTTTGGCTTTATTTGTTCAATAAAAACGAAATTTCATGTTTCATTTTGTTGTTCCGGTGTTTCTTGTGCCTTATCATTCGAATACAACAAATCGATTTTTTTCTTAGAAAATCCTAAATAATTATGTAAAAGTGAAGTCAGAGCAATCTTTTCAGCTCAAGTTAACATATTTTCCTTGAACAAAATTTATCCGAAAATGTAGCCTAAGGAATATAAAAAGTTCTCAATAAGCACTTCACACCGTGATTGATGTATTTTAATTCAAAACTGTCGTTACGTTGTGTTACGAATTGAATTCTCGATGAATAATTATTCATTAAAACCAATTAAAGTTAAACATTAATTAAATTGTTTTTAGTTTTTTTCCAAACATTCAATTTGAGGATCATTAGATTCTTTAACTTCCTTGTATATATAATTTAATGATATTAATTCAACCCTGTTCATTTCTTTTCCTTTGAAACCAAAATTTCATTGAATGAGGATTCGTTAAAATCAACGTGATTTAATTCAAATTTAGTTTTTTTTTATTCGTAAAATGTGAAGATTATCCAGGATGAGAAAATTGTAAATACAAGGTTTCGATTCATTCAAGATGTACTTCGATTAACTCAACATTGATACTTCATTCCCTCGTTACAAGTAAAGGTCCATTTGAAACCATATTTTTTGTTGGATGAGGGTTGATTAAAATCAGAGTTATTTCATTCAAATTCATTCTTATTCTATCCGTAAAATATAAAAACTATTCAGAATGATAAAATTCTAAAAACAAGGTTTATTTCAATTACTCCAATTCATCCTTTTCTCGTTGCAACCTATTTTAATAATTAAGTCTCGTTAAGTTCTTTTGAAACCTAATTCTCTTCGGATGAGGATTTGTTTAAGCTAATATGATATTATACAGATTCAAATTTTGTTTTTTCCATTCGTAAAATATAAAAACTTTCGAGGATGAAAAAATTCTTAAGACAAGGTTTATTTAGATTAATTCATCCCAAATTCTTTATTTCTTCATTGAAACTGATTTTTTGATTTAGTATATGTTCGTTAAAACCGAACAATAAATTTCCATTCCACTTTTACATTCAATTAGTATCCATTTGAATTAATACTTTTTTTTATAATTTCATTTTTCGAAATATGTCATCCTTGTTTTATACAGATCTGTCATGCCGACAAAAAGGAAGTAATTTTTATTTATGAAATTCAAAACTGTCATGCAAAGAAAAGTTAGAGATGGCAACCCCTTCTCTTCCCCTCCCGCGAGAACAGGTCTCAAAGTGTCACATAGAGAGCATCCAGTTCACTAAAAAGACAACATCCACGCAGCTCGACAAATCAGATTAAAAGGAAACTCCAGCGGCGAAAGATTAAAAGAAAGAAGAAAGGGGACGTATAATAGAACGAGTGATCAAACACTTTCAAACAAGGAGGAAAATAAAAAGGTTCTTAAGGCCCGGGGGAGGTTGCAGAACGAAAGAAGAAGAGTTGCTGATGTGGCGTCTTGTGTCTCGATCAATTGTTGGTAATGCTTTTGACCCCTGTGCATGATCACCGTCGCAAAAGGAGGGACTTGGCGAATGTGGTTGGCGATTGGGGGGTTGGCTAGTAGAAGTTGCAATCAGTTTCAGGCAGAGAATTCAGAGTCGGGCCTTGCGATAGTCAGGGTTGCTGAGCTGTGAGTTATATTATCAATATAAATTGAGCAATATAAATTTCAACATCAATATGAATTATCCGCATCATATTTGCACTATTTTGATATTATTTTTAATTATTAACAAAATCACTTATACCAGAAAAAAAATCTTCGTTATTCTCAAAATATGACCAATTAAAAATAGTTGGATGTACAACTTATCTCTGACTGCGAGATCTTGATATTTTCTTACGAAAATTTCTGAATGGAAACTCTATAATAATATATATTTATATATAATTCTTAAATAACATTTATATATAATTCTTAACAGTACAAAGCCTTTTACAACGTTCAATATCTTATTCATTACTTTTGTCTTTTCATTAAAAAAAAAATTCAATTTTTAAAAAATTTCAAAATTTTCTTGATATTTTATTAATTTTTTTCACTTTTCTTGTTGCGGTTTTTTGAGAAGAAGTTTGAATAATTTTATAAAGGTAGCATTATTTGTTTTTCTGGTTAAATCCTTTTATATACGAGCTCATTAAACAGAGATCGAAACAAACAGAAGTGTGACCGGACAACACACAAGTTAGGACGAGTGTGCGAAAGCGAGTCTTGTCACTCTCTGTCCCCCCCCCCACACACAGACAGCCTTTTAAAAAAATATTTTTATCTTCTAGAAATTTTCAAAAGGTCACGTGATTTGAAACTGCAAACTGATTCGTTTTCTCCTTTATATCATGTTGCTACGTCTTAAAGCAAGACACGATGTTATAAAACGATTACCGCTGTAACTAATATTTCATTTAGACCAATGGGCTGCAAGCTTTCCTGACTTACCGAACCCTTAAAATTATAAGATTTCTTTGACGAATCCCACCAAATCCATCGAAAAAAATAATATTTAAATTATATCACTGTGTTTTAATTATATTTTATATAAAAGCATTTAAAGAAAAGTATATTTTTATTAAAAATTGTAACATAATATTGATATAATTTTCTCATGAATAACATTAACTCGTACTCCAGGGGGCACTTACACTTGCATCGTATTTAGTGATTGTGGTATGTTTGCATTTTCTATCACAAAGTGTAGCTCTGTTGATGTTATGTTGTGACATTGGGCTATTCGCGGTTTCTCTTTACTAACCTTGGGGACTTTCAATTGAGATTGATTGCTTTCGCTAAACAACCTTTGCCCAACCAAAAATGAAACGTGATGAAGAACATTAATATGTAAAGCAGTTAGGAATGAAGTGAAGCAGTTGAATTGAGAATTATATAAACTCCATCTGAAGGAGTAGAGTATCTGAAGGGGGATCAGAGAGGCGTTGTAGTGAAAGGAGGTGAAGTCTAAGTGCTATATAAGAGGAAGGTGGAGGTATAGACTAGTAGTGAGGCTCCGAGTATAGATTACTCGGATAAAGATTCGATATAGTATTCTCTGCAGTTGTTCCAGATTCGGAGTTGCAGTTGATAAAAGATATTGGTAAGAGGCTGTTAGATTATTATTGGTGGGTTGAATTAAAGTGATAGAAAACTTAACCTGGAGAGCATAATTATTGATGTCATAGTAAATATATACTAATAAATTGTGAAAATTGTTTTGGTGGTTCTGTAATTATTGGTGTCGTAGTATTTAATATTTGAAATTAGTGATGGCACAAGATAACGCCCAGAACGACCGGGTGTTACAATGTGTACAATCGCTTTTAATATCCTGCATTTAAATTGATTTTATATTCTGATTTCGTTGGCATATACATTTAAAAAAAGATTTTTTTAGAGCACACAGCGGTAGCTCGCATTTAGAGAATCGCGAACATACAAATTCCACAATTAATGTGAATCTATTTTTGCATGACATTGACTGAAACACTTGTAACTCCGGTTACACGTACCTTACTGCCGACATGGTGTTACGGACGTCGGTAACCAACACAGAAACTTCTGATTAATTTTCAAACATAACTAAACATATATTTATATTTTTGGTTCACAAACACCGGTCGATAAGTGTGAGTGCTTCACAAATTTCTTTTTTAATTTCGAATTTTTATTTTGACGCAGTTTAAGGACCGCTGATCTGAATGGATTTTTAGTTACACTAGTGCGCTTTAAAAACAGCCCTAAAATGATTCTTGTTTTACACACATCTCTCTTTTTTTTTTTTAAAGAAATCCATTGTGAGTGATGAAGACAGAGTGAACTTATCTCTCTCAATGAAATCCCATAACGCCTGGATACCATTACTATCAGTGGTTTAAGACCGCCGTGGGAGTTGTTTCATTTCATTTCCGTGCTCGGCACACCAAGTCGAGATGATCTGTGCCATACAGATACGACACGTCATTTTTCTCATCTTGCTTTCGGAACTATTGTTTAGAATCGTTGGATGAACGCATTCTGGAGAACTTCCAAATGACTCGAGACAAATCTCCAGGTGATTTAGAGGCTGAGAGAGTCCGCATCATCTCAGATACACTCTATGATTTTAGAGTAGGAATTCACTTTGTTGGATTGTATACTTGTGCTGCAATCATTAAAGAACCTAAAAATCTCCTTGGAAAAAGAAGGAATATTACATGACAAAGAAATTGTTCACAGCATTCTAAATCTGAATTTCCAAGTATTTCTTTTCCTCGCAAGAGAAAACATCTTCTACTCGAAAAGAATCCAGCATATGTGATTCATGAGAGGTAATATTTGGTGTGAATGATGGTGAATTTTAATGGCGCAAGAGTCAGATATGGCTGTGTTGCATCATATAAGGTGTAAAACCTAGAAGTTTGAGAAAAATAAGGGGGGAGGGAATATGTTGACAAAAAGAAGGATCGAAAATAAAGAATGGTCCACCAGGGTATCTCGGGGTTGTGTCACCCGTGTTTACCAAATAAGCCCCACAGGAAAGAAAAAATATCACTAGGTTGCTTCGACTGAGTGACGCTCATATTTACCTGAAGAAGGTAAGCTCCCGTGGGCTTACTGTGTGATGTTATCATTACAACTTTACTGATTTCCAAACTCGTATTTCTTTAGCAATTTCTTCATATTTTAAATTGATTAAATAATGTCTAGCAAAATGAAATTATAAATTTAAAGAAATTATCTCTACAGTAGAATTTTTAATTATTTATTGCATAAGTAGATTGAGCGTGTCCTTTTAATTAGTTTAAAATTATTTTTGAAAAAAAAAATATTCATATCAATTTATAACAAATGAATATGAATCTAAAAAAAAAAGAAAAATTAAACTCTTTTCGAAAAACAGAAATGTTTATTTAGCTTTGAATATAAATTACATGCTTTTCAAGTTGTATTGTAAATTGTACTTTATTATACACAGTTCAGTTGTATAAATAAATGTATAAAATTAGGACAGAATAGCATTCGCCCGCATTTGAGGCTTAAAAAAGATTCCAAAATTACTCTATTTCCTTTAAAAGAAAAGTTCTATATTTTGAAGCAGTAAAACCAAAAAGAATTCGATTATCATCGAGTAAACTTGCGGTAAGCGGCGCTGCAGCTATAACAGAAGGGTCACAACATTATTTTCGTTGAGACCTGACTCGGTTTCGAGCCTGAGGCCACACATCATGTAGAACGGTTGATGCTCGTTCTATCAGCCGAAGCTCAACGTTCTAACGTCAGAATGGTGTGGAAATTTAGAAAGTCGTGGTGGCACTTGATGGGAGGTGTCTATTCAGGTGATCCCTCGATCGTGGTTCAGGATTTCGAGGTCCGTCGCCAATAGCTCTCGAGTTGCCTTTAAGTGCGGCATTCGCAATAGACGAAAGGTCATGGTCAATAACTAATAGCCGGTCATTTTCAGCGGAGATGGGAGTTTGAGCACTGATGACACTCATGTCCCGTCGTGTAGCGGCACTGATGTTCGTTTAGTACTACTGGTCTCAAATCCTCACGTTTGGGTGGTGTGGAAATTGAGGCAGTGGAGGGCCAGCTCTGGTATTGTCCTCATCACTTGACCGACGTTCAAGATTACAAAGTCCGTCTCCAATAGCCTTCGTTCTGCTTTTAAGTACGATGTTAAAATAATCAATCCTTGAAAAAAAACAAGATTAAAAGGCAATCAGTTAATAAATCAAACAAAATAGATTTCATAACAATAATATTCAGAAGCTGTAGAGTGGCTTTAAATTAAACTAATAATCAACTTATTTGCTTTAGTAATGGAGCAATACAGAAACTCTAGATCTGCATTGATAATCTACATACTGTAATTAAATTCAAAAACTTTTTCTACAAATTAAAGCATTCATTCCTATTCACCAAATTCTACGTCTCCTTTATTAGAAGAAAAATCAAAAGTGGAAAACTTGAATACATAAATTTAATTTTACGATTAGATATTAATGAATTGATTCAAAGGTGGGGATCGATGGGTCGAAGCTTCCTAACGCAGCTGCTTTATCTTCAAAACACCAAAACGATTCGTTGCTTTTTAAACAGAACTCAATAAAAGTTTCTGCAAATACTGAAAGTCGTGGAAAATAAGGCTCAAGAAGATCGATTTCTAATTCTGTTGACAATTTACACAAAAGTCGAAAGTCATGTCCGCTTCGCAAACTTCAGACAACGATTGGTAATTTAGTTGAAGAACTCTCTAATGTTTGATTCGAATACTGAAACAAGCTCGTTGAGAGACAATGATATTTTCAAACAAATTCCGATGGAAAGAGCTCTTGCGATTTCTAAAAGTAAAGGGACGGGAAGCATGACGGAATTTTTGAACACGTATTTTTAATTTTAGAAACGACTAAATGTTTTATTAAACATTTAAACATAGAATAAGTGAAAACGTCTATTTGAAAATTCATAAGCAGATAGTTAAGTTTAGTCGTGTATTGGTCCGCCATATTTGATGAATTACTTCATGCGGTGATATGTTTATGTCAGTTCTTATATATATATATATATATATATATATATATATATATATATATATGTATATACATGTCTATGTTGTGCTATTAATAACGTTTTCGGTCTATTACTTTTTGATATTTTGGATTTTTTGAGATTTGATTTTTTGTCTTTTTCTTTAATGCTTTTATAATGAATTTGTGGTTTGATTTCGGTTCAAAGGTATCTTTAGTTTCTTAATTATCCTTAGTAATCTATTTGGATGAGTTTAATTTGGACAATAATTCTTGAATAATACGGACTAATAGTCTAAAGCCTGTTATAATATTAAATATATTCTTATCTTCTTCAAATTTTGATTTTTTACATTTTTTAAATATTTATATAATTTTTGGGGTAATTTTGTAGTTGTCGATTTATTATTACTTTTTAATTTACTTTCTTTTTTGCGGTTTATAATGATTTTCTTTTGTAACTAAATATGCACATTAATTTTTATTAATCTTTCTATATATATATTATTTTCATCAATTTTTTTATGGATTATTTTATTAAAAAAACTATCAAATCCCCGTGCACCACAAGTATCGCACGGGCCTTACAGAAGTAAGTTCGAAACACATTACAAAAGAAACAAACAAAAAGAGGAAATTTAAGAGTTATGAAGAATTAACTAGGATTCCTATAAACAATTTGCAAAAAAAAAAAAAAATAAATAAAAGACACTTCTTTAGAAACAGGTTCGTGAAAATTTGAAGGCCTATTAATCATTAAGTGCCAATTTTATGATCTTTTTTTCGCTAACAAATTTAGAACATAGTACAAGCACATGTTCAACGGTTTCCTCGCCACCAACGCTGCAATCAGAAGAATTCGCTGAATCCTAATGCTTAGATAACTTTTGAAGTTTCCATGAGAATTGAGACATCGAGTCACAAGCGACGTGAGTGTACGCAAAAGGCGTGCGGTCGGCACGTGCAACTCAAGACTAGGTTAAAAGGAAGAGCGGAGGTGCAGTTAAACACATTCGCTGCAAGGGAGTTCTTTCGTGAAATATGGCTGGATGAAATCACCTGGACGACTACATACATGGAAAGCAGGAGGAGGGGCGTAGTTTGAACAGTGTAGATGAAGAGTTGGGAATCAACGAAAGTCGTTTCGTGTGCTTGGAAAGCCTTCCAAACCATAAAAACGGTTGTTAGAAAGGTTGGTGGTGGCTGCCCTAGGAAAACAATTGCAGTGGATGACGAATATATCGTTCCGCAGGCGAAAAGAGTCCGATACCAGACAGCAAGCGCCATTGCTCAGCAACTGTGTACAGCAACAGAGCGACAAGTGTCACAGTTTACTGCGGCCAGACGTCTTCACAAAGATGGCTTATTTGCTCGCCCTCCAAAACTTGCATCTCTTTGAAAGTTGGCCATCTCCGGCACCTTTTAGAGTGTTTAGAGTGGTGTCAGGAGCACAAAAACTGGACATCTCATCAATGGAGTCGTATCCTCTTTACGGATGAGAATCGCTTAAGAGCAACAAGCGATTCTCAAAGCCAGTTTATTTAAAGAGAGGTCGGGATACAGTTTCATTCCATTAACATCACGGAAAGAGATCTTTACGGTGGTCCAAGAGTTGTCGTCTGGGGAGGTATTATATTGAACGGACGGACTGAGCCCCACGTTTTCGACAGAGACTCTGTAACCGGAGATCGCTATTGTAAGGAGGTGATCCTTCTCCCTGTGCGTCTGTTCCGAGATGCTATTGGATGTCAGCGTTATCCCCTGATTTACATCCCATTGAATATATGTGAGAGGCTTTGTGGAGACACCTCGTGGCACGAATACATCCTCCGTAGATCACGCAACAACTGAAACGGATTCTGATTGAATAATGGGAACTCTTAACTCAAGAATTGTTGGAAAATATGGTGCTGAGTATGAAGAGACGATGCGAAGCAACCATTGCAGTAAGGGAAAGGCACATTCCATACTACAGAGCATCTGCTTGTAGTTCTTCCTCTTGGACAGACAATCATGCGTCGCGATACTTTGAGTTCAATAAAGCCTTTTATTGTTTGATTCCATGCTATGTGCTTAGTATTCATTTTTGCGCAACTATGCTTTCGTCATCGATTAAGTATAAAATGCTGTCTCTCATTTCTGAATTTCATGACTATCAGATGATTTCTCGTGGAATTATGGCAAAAAAAAGAAGAAGAAAAAAAAAAAAAAAAAAAAAAAAAAAAAACCCTGTTAGAGCTTAAGTTTCTGCACACTTGTATATATATATATATATATATATATATATATATATATATATATATATGTGTGTGTGTGTGTGTGTGCGTGTGTCTGTGTAAGTAATTTAGTGAACATTTAAAATTTATTTTTGTTTCATTTCGATAATGATAATAGAGCTATTTATCTCAATTGTCATTTATGTATAATTTCTGATACATGTAAAAGTAAAATGCATATTGCTCAAGGTCTATTATATATATGAGTTTAACTGTTATATATTACAAGAAAAATTTAATTTTTTTTCATTTCTATTAAAAAATTTAAAATTTTTGAGAGAAATTAGAAACTTCACATTTCCTAGATTCTTGTTTATATTTGCTCGTTTTTAAAATCCGAAAGACATTCTTTTAAATTTCGAAAACGGAACTTTGCGTTTACTGGATAGTATTTAATGGAAGTATTTCAAATTCTCCCTTTCAAATCTTTTTAAGTATTGGAAAGTATCAAAATATTTTTCTCTATTAAATCCTCCAGATTGTCCCTCCGTATCAATGAAAAGTTATTGTAATAACCTCATATAACTAAGAATAATATTGAAAAAAATATAATGTGAAAGAATAATACAAAATTAATGAAAAATTGAATATTTTCATATCAGTATAAAATTTATTAAAAAATATCCACAAAATGCAAACATATTTTATTCATAAGCGCGCGAATCTATTCGAAGAATTGTAACAAAACCAAATGAGCAAAAATCTAAAACTAGGTGGACTGTTCTATGTTTGAATGGGTGGTCTAACTAAAGATCTAATATATATATATATATATATTTAACTGAAATAAAAACAATTATAAACAATAGATCTAAAGAACTATTTCCAATATTTTATACACTTTCAATTTATTATATAATCGTCCAAATCCTTTTTTTAATATATCTTTTCTTAATCAATTTTTAGCACGTGAAAAATTGAATACTTTTCTAAATTTTTGTTAATGTGTTAAGAATAGACCCAAAGTAAAAAAGAAATTATAATTTCTTAAATGCAAATTTAGAAGAGTCATAACAATTTTGCGGATTTATCCAGTCAATTTACTCTTATTTATTTGATGATTAAGTTTAATAGAATGCCTCAGCATATCCTTGATATATCGATTGAAAATTAATCAAGGAGAGATCATGTCACCATTTGAAATGTAAGTAACTTTTGTTTCCATTTCCGAAACAAAACAGGCAACAAAATCCCCTAGCATTAACCGGTTTTCATTCAAAGCTCTCATTTTAACTTCTTAATCGCCGTGTGACAGATTAGATAACAGCGCATGGCAGAAATGTAGCGAAGAATCTTCATAGACTGTGAATATTCGGACGAAAATGAGAATGGTTATATAGATTCACATAGAAAAGAGCAGATTTTATTATTTTCTTTTAGAATTTTTTTTCTTCCTGTTTTATACATTCCAATTTCTTCCAGTGAAACCATACAAATATCGCAAGGTTGGAATATGCAAAAAGGTTACGCAATGAAGAAAACTTTATTTTCTTCTTTTTAATACATAATTCTCTACTTAAAGTCCGTGGCTTGATGATATTATTTGTAAGAAAAATAAGGTAATTTAGAGTTTATGCTGTGAGAGAGGCATATAATTGCTTATCTCTCCCATTAATGTAGATTTTGCAAATTTATATTAAAATAAGTTGGACCTGGATAATAATTTATTTATTAGCTCACAAATATATTTTAATCCCGATTTGTAAATTTAGAGTGACGTGGAACGAAAAGGACAGCATGTTAAACTGAGCTACAGCTATATTCAACAACAACAGAAGTTAAAATGCGTGAATAACTAGCCCATTAGGGAATCTTTTTTGCCTGGTTGATAAGAGTAGTGAAAAAATGACAGGGCAAGTTTTCTTCAAACTCAAAAGATTAAAGGTTTGAAACACCGCAGGTACCATTGTCAACAAACCCACACTCCTCCCCGGTGTGGAGGAATGAACGTCGCTATCACCGAAATGATGACCCAATACATAATAGCAGAACTGTCTAGAACTTCTGGTTATAAGTAGCCCCGATGCAAACCCTTCCCTCTGTATGTGTAACTAAGCCATAAAACCCTTCTAGTGATATACTTTCGTACTTGTCATCTTGAGACAGGCGATGTCGTCAAATGGAATTAGTCGAAATACAAAATTCGATATAATAGGGAGGGGAGGAATGTAAATTACAATAATGTCTGGAAAAGCAATTTTTTTCAAAAATATCGGTCACGATGCTCTTCTTTGTATCATCACGATGATACAGGAGAAAAGTATGTGGCGGTTCTCTTCGACGATGATAGAATTTAAAACCACTTAATAACAAGCCAAAGGAGTAATCCGTTATGGTTAAGTTGACAAGAGCACTGCAAAAAGTGATCGAAAAAGTTTTCTCTGTCAAAATATTAGGAGTAGAATGGAATCGTATATCTCAGTCGGTTGAAAATACTTAATGTAGTGCCGTGTTGAAAATAATGGTTTCGTTTCCGAATCCCAGCAACTTCGCGTCGAGGAGAGTAATCCAATTTTTTTTTCAAGAAGTGAAAAGCACCGTTCCAGGTTTTTAACGAAATAAAAAATGTTTGCTGGTATAGTGTCATAAATTGCACATATTTGTACAAGTAGTTTCGTGAGCTTAAAGTGGCAGGAAAAAATTTCAGAATTGTTGTTTCAGCCTGAGTAATCATGGTCTCTGTCTTTTGGGATCGTAAAAGGATTCTCCTAAAAATTTCGGCCCCCCCCGGGGGGAAGGAGTCAACTCGCAATGGTTCTAAGAAACTCTAAACAAATTATGGAGTGCGATAGAGAACAAAAGACGGGGAAGTTGAACGAAAAGAACGTGTTTGTTATTTGACAATATTCGTCCTCTCTCGGCTAACGCCACAAAACAAATCTTGAACTTATTCGGTTCTGATGAAATTGATCACATCTCTCACAGCCCTGATCAGGTTTCTTTTCGCATCTGTGAAATCGTTAACTCATGAGAAAGGCCTTTTGATTGATGATGAGATTCAGAGTATCGCTAAACAAGGAGAAACTTTTTTGATGGTGGTATAAGAATGATCATTCCTCAGCTTCAAAAAGTGTATATTGAAGGAAGGCAACTATGTCAAAAAATAGTGTATAACTTTGTAAATTTTTAACAAAATGTATCTTACCTTTTTGAGTTGTAAGAAATTGAGAACTCTCGCTTTCTGCAAACCTCTCAAAGTTCATTGGTCCTCTGACCTTGGATCAAAATAATAAGGTCCCTTTCTAGAAGCTCATTCTAGAGATATTTATAACATTCATTGCAAGAGCTAATAAAAATATTATTCGGCTCTTGCGCCATGTTTCAATTAAACCTAATAATAAGCCTAACTGACAAAATGCAAATTGAAGAAACTAAACGAGCGAAATTATATATTATCAATGCAGAATAACCAAAGTCGCTACCTCCCTCCCTCCTAAATCATCGTCCTAATTTATGATTTAAATAGGAAATCTCTTGCCAATTGACTCTTTGTTGATTTCTGGAATTTCTTTCATAGTAACCACGTAGATTAATGCGGTTAGTGGAATTCAGTTCGATCCGTAAAACTAACAAGATAGCTTTAAGCTCAGTAACAAGGCTTGAGCTGCCAATCCTTATCATCTGTCCCTCTCTTCTCATCTTCCATTAAGTGCACATAATTTATATATCATTATATCTAAATCATTTCACTTTATTTCTACCTTCATCTCATTTAACTAATCAAGGTTTCTTTAGGTTGGGAAAAAATTGTAGTTTTATGCAGTTAAATTTGATAGAAGTCCCCAAGGTTAATGTAGAAAAAAATCGCAAATAGCCAACGTCACAGTTAGCATAATGTAGAATATTCGATGTATCAGCGAAAGTTTACTAACTTGTTCGGATAACTGAATCATTGGTATATCGAAGTCTTGCTGTAGTTAATTTTTATGTACATGCGCCGTACGTGAAGTGAATTTAACTGCAACACGAAACAATATTTTAACTACAGAACTTCTCCCGAATGCGATTGAATGTTACTCCTCGTAATCATTTCTTCAAACTACATTAACTAATTCCTTACTTCAATTTCGAACTAATTATCACAACTATCACTAGACCGAAGCAATCGAAAAACGCTTATCTCAAACACGAGCGATTTTTTTTTTATTCGTTTCCGGTGGAGATTTTAGTCGAAAAAACTTGGAAAGAAAAAAAAAATGTCTTCAAAAACACAAACCGGTAACTATTAATTACATTTCCTATCAACATAACAACGGGACGCTCCGTCGAGTTGGGCGAATTAAAAACCTTTCTCATAATCTACCTCCCTAAATATAGCGTAATTACGAACTGCACCCCGCGTGCAACTCAACTCGATCGGCAACCGAATGACCCGAGAAGAAAGAAGAAAATAATCGATCATTTTCTCCAGGACCATCAATATGACGTCGACCTAATTCCGTCCAATGATTGGGGAGAACAGCCATTAATTAGTTCTGGTAGTGGCAAAGATGAGACCGGAAAAGATAGAGCGCTTCGTTATTATTGGCCAGTCTGGACGGTCACAAGTCGTTATGTTTTATTAAAGGGCCATCGATAAGAAAAGGCGGTGGAAAAAAGTTGCCACATTTTAGTTTGCGTTGGGTAATAGTGAGATCTGGGAAACTTGTTAATTAACTGCCCTAACTAACCGAGCGAACAAATGAGATCTCAATTCAATTAGGGGCCCTTAATTAATTTGTTGTTGCAATAATTTCCTCGTTTTTGTGTAATATTCTCGGCAAACCGCAGAACCGAGAAATGAAAAAAGGACGGGGAGAGAAACTAAATACCACTGTAGCAAGAAGATCGATAATTATGATGACTAATGGTGGATGACGTGCATTCTAAACAGAATGGGTGTCTTTGCCTAACAACATAGTTGTAGTCTCAGCTTTGTCTCCGGCTACAGAATTGAAGGATAAACTCTGTAACGTTAGATCCAACTGCATTTAAAGTCTTCAAGAGCGAGGTATGGAAAGTTTGAGAAAAATGACTTGTTAAAGGGAAATTCCTGGTTCAAAATGATGTAGTCAGTTGTCCAACTTGTAACGAATAGTCATCTTACTAGGGCTGTTAAAGTTGTATCGGACAATTATGAACGTCAATGAATGAAGTTATCTGTATTGGTACACGTTCTTCGGATTTCTTAGCTACATTAGTTTCAAACTATGAGGTTTTGTTAAATGTATGATATCTCCCTTTGTTCTGGTTCAACTAAACTAAACACATACGAATTATATATCATACACTATAAATTTATCTGGAAACCTCATATCCAACACACGACAAACAAATACAGTAAAGTATTTCACTCTCTCCTTCCTCTTATTTGCAGAAATTCTAAATTCAGTCGAGAAAATAAACTTATAATCTATGCCTTCATTCTCAGATCAATTATCAGCTGTGCGTCGGCCATCTGGTCCTATTCTGCTAAAGCAAATCTAAAAATTCTTGATTCTGCCCAAAATGAAAGCATTTGGGTATTTATTCTTGTCAGATGGTTCATGTCTAACGATGATATTAGAAGAGCTATCGATCGCACTTCCATCAAACAAATGTTCTAACAAACAGCTCAAATTTTCTGCAGTAGCATCTACGATATCCAAAACTGCTTCATTCAAAATATCCCAAAGTACACCAAAAATCTACAAATTAAATGCCCCGGTAACATTCTCCTAAATAACCATCTAAATTTTTAGATTTAATTTTGTTTTCTCCCCTTTCTCATCGCAACTTTCCCTTAAATTTGAAAAACATGCAAACCCAATCAGGGTCATGTGAATTCGCTCCAACAAGTAAACTGGGTTTCGAGCCTCCTGAAAAATCGCTCTTCATACATTGCATATATATGCGAGTCTTTTTTTCCTCCGTTTAAATAAAAATTCTATTTCACCTTAAAATCACTTTTACTTTATCCCATTTTTTAAATCTTTTTCTATGTTTAAAATTAATTTCTGTTTTACAATAAACTTAACTTGCCTTAAAATTAATTAATAAGTCACCTGAAACAATGAAGGAGTTCAGGGTAAGAAAATTTTCTTTTGTATAGCTTTTTAAATCATGTCTCCATCGCGAGATTAAGGTACTTGAGGGACCATGGATTCCAAAAAACTGCTAAGACAAACTCCCACTATTCAATATAGATGTCTTTAGTAGTGGGCTGCTGTAACTCAGGGGTTAAGGTTACGAGTTTCATCTTGCTGGCACAAGGCGGTGCTTTTCCTTTTCTGTAACTCTCTCGAGTAACTCACTTTATTTTCGAAGCGCGGTAGGCAATTGGAAGGACACCACTTCCCTAATAACATTAGCTCTCTTTGTATATATTATTGTTAAGTTGTTATGTTAAAGATAATGAACAATGAAAATCATCTTCAAGAGTATTTAATTGTTCTCCGCCTCTCTTATGTACTATTTTATCAATTTATAATATAGTTTTTTCTTCAAGTATTGTTTTTTTTTTCAAAGCACTTCGCCTTTCGTTATTTACCAACTCCAAAGAGCACCCTAAGGTTGATAATCACTGCTTTAGTACGATAACGCTTATAAATAATCATGAAATAGAAATTCACACACAAAATATCTCCTATTAACGGACCATTTCAGATAGAGACGGCTGGATATTAAAATGGCTAATAAATTGAATTATGATGAATACCATAAGCATATATCACACAAACACGGACACCTGCTTATTTACTCTTTCCTTCAAAACAATTATCTAACGAAATACTTGCAGAGCTACATTCAAGAGCATCGGTTCTCAACTTTCTCATCGATTCACCTTTTCCTATTACACCCCTTGATCTTGACTAATACAGCCCATTAAGGAATTATAAGACCATTTTAATACTGAAAATTAGAAATAATAAATGATTCCAATTTTATTTTAAACAAATGAAGTATGATACTACAGAATGTATTTATATATGGTTTCAATGATTTTGAGTAATATAATTAATTATTGAGCTAAAAAATATTAGAAACAAATAAAAAATATCTGATAACAAATTATAAAATTACTTGCCTAAAAACAAAAAAAAAAGTATGGAAATTGATGCGATATTTGTTTGAAACTACCGTTTCGTTTCGTTGGACACATAAATGCAATCATTGTCCTGCCGACATTGCGTCTATGTATAGGCTAATATTTCAGTAAATGGTCGTAATCTGTTCTCTAATGTGCATGATATTCGGCAACCAATAAGAAACTGTAAGGATACCCGTTCATTGAAGACAAATGAAATCCGAACCATGATTTCGCTACCGAGTTGCTGCCGGTTGAAAAAATGACTCGGCTCACATCGAACAATGGGCCGATAAGTAACCCAACTGTGGAGAGCCTCGGTGTTACATTTCTCTTCGTCACTGAAGATGACCGAATACCTTTTGTTGCCTCGGGAGATATGAATACTAGATCACTCTAATCTTTGAGATATGTGACGAGATCTCAGAACCCTGGTTTTTTGCAGTTTTCAATAAACTAATTTCTTGCATTCTTTTATTCTCCCTTAGATGTATATTCTTAAAGACATGAAGAATATGAACGCCTATTTCATTATTGATCTCGTCGTTCAGAAATTTTATATTGCGAAGTCGATAGCCTTTGAATTCTTCTGCCATCCCTTCTATTAGTCATTCGTGGTCTTGTAGAGCTAGAATTTGCTTCATATATTTTTTCTCTTCTTAATATTATTTGATAAATATTACATTTCAATCTGTTCCGAAATTTTATAATATCAGAAATAGGATCTTGCTTCCGATTTTGATTTAGATGATTCATTAACCTCTTCAGGAATCATCTGCCTCGCAATTCGAATTTAATCGCTGAGCACCGGCCTTTATGCTCTTGTTTATGACGTCACTTGCAAACTTTGCAAATTATCAATTTAGTATACAAAACAGAAACGAGTTTCTGAACTTTTGGGACACATAATTTGCAATCTTATTGTTTTATATTCAGTGGTTAAGTGATTCAATTAATTTCATTGGAAGAGATTGTACGAGACAGAGTCAAAAAGGAAGTTGCCCTCGAGTAAGAATGTCACAAATACAAAAAACAAATGGAAATAAAGATTTCTGTATTGAACAACATAAGCATGAGACATTTTTTCGATGTATTCTGAAAACGAATCAAAACATTTATCACTCAGTGCAATAAGGTTTTCCATTGCAATAAAATAGAAATCTTTCCGAGAGGTTTCCAACCAATTCAATGCAGCCGGTTTCAGCTCATCTTCCATTCGAAAATATTGATTGGAGAAGCCATTCTTTCTTTGTCCGAACAACGGGAAAGGTACTGTGTTTGGGCTGCAGGGTGAGTGGAGTCAAACTTCCCTTTCGAATTTATGCGGCAATGGATACGTTTTGTGAATTGCACGACATCCGACGTAATCGTGCCGCAGTATGATACCATCGCTCAATTTACCACTACGACGATCTTTGTGTGATTGCCTTTCTCAATTTCTGGTTTTTTTTTTTTTTTTTTTTTTGCGATATGAATCGGCTGTTATTGTCGTCTATTCAGCCACGAAGATGCAATCAATACTTAAACATTCGAAAAATACAATGGCATGAATTTTTCTGTTGATGGTTGGACTCTGGGTTTCCGAATTGTATAGCCATTCTATAGTAAAGGGTTTGTTGTAGGTGAAAAATTCTTAGAAATTCGTTGCCTTCGCCACCATATCGTTGCAGAAGATTGAAACAGGAGCACCAATATTGTTGTTTGAGGAACAGTCAAATATAGTACCCATCTCGACCACAGCTTTCGATATTACAGATGTTCGTGAATAATGGTACACACGCTTCTATGTGAAATGTCGATTAAACTCTATGTGAATTGTCGATTAAACTCAATGTGAAATGTCGATTAAACTCTATGTGAATTGTCGATTAAACTCTGTGAACTGTCGATTAAACTCAATGTAAAATGTCGATTAAATTCTATGTGAAATGTCCATCAAAACCGAAGAAACTGCTTGACCATGACAACGCTTTCTGCATTGATGGAGGCTGCAGATCTCCTTGGGCTATAATCATCGGTGTAGCCATTTTTACATACCCTGCACCACTTCGAAATTACAGGCAGCGATATTGTATGCTTGCCATAAACAGCGACAATTACCGCGATGAATTTCTGCACAACTCGAGCGTTTAACCCTCATAAAACGTACCGTTGGTCTTCCTTGGTGCCACGATGAACCGCTCTCCAAAGATGCTTACTAGAAAAGCACCGTTACTAGTATTTTCATCCGAAACTCTTATATCCGCATTTATTAATAATACATCGCCGACTAGAGTCAAATGTAACTTTCTTTTATATTCGCCCTCTTATCTTTAATCATTTTAATCCACTTTTGCGTTTCCATTGCTGTAAATGCTTTATCTAAAATTTACTTAGGGAAAGAAATATTATCTAAACTTTTAACTCGTTGTGTAAGCTTCTTTTTACACAAATCAATCGCAACAACCACACAATTATACCGCCCACTACTTAAAAAAAAAAAACTTTTACCCAAACTTGACAGCTGGCATATCGTGACAAGCTTCATGCGAGTCCCCTCCACTTTGCGAGTGACCAGTATTTAAAAAAAAATATTTCGCTTATTCGCTTTCTTGGTTTTGTTCCTGTCAGAAATTAAAGAATTTTAGAAATCTTTTCCGCTCCCAATCGATTTTTAGAAGAAACGTATTAAAAAAACAATCCATAGATCCGAAAGTGAATATATACTGGGGAGGCGGAACTCATCAATCACCGAAACAGAGAAAAAAACGTGAAAGCACCTATTTTATTTGAAATCTTTTTCGACAGTCTGGAGATTTTGATCTTTTTCTGTTCGGCAGCGGACGTGAAATAGCACAAGGCTTGCTGCAAAGCATTTTATGAAATGGAAAAGGGGAGAAATCCGAATAAAAACAGCTTGAAAGTGTTTTTTTTTTTTTCCTTTTTGACTCTTACTTGAATTTTTCTAGACATAAGAATAAAACTTCTCTTGCTGACTTAACTGGTCTTAACTCTCATACCTGAAAACTCAAAATTTTGCATATAAGTTCCCATTCAATTCTCTACTTGAATTTTAGTTTGTGAATTCGAAATGTAAGACAAGGAAATGGCCTAAAATTTTTTAAATATTAAGTACTCAACACTGTTAAGCTTGGAAAATTAATTTCTCTTAAAAAACATTGTCTATTTTGTAAGAAATTTTCAATTGCTACTTGTATTACAATCTGAAATTGGAACTTTAAGTGAAAAAAAAAATCTCTTCGAAAACTACATAACTAATATTATCTTTTGAATGATAAATTATTATAATACCCTTTTTAAAAATATATTACTTCCTAAATGAACAGAAAAGTTAAAGGAAAGGATTGTGAAAACTTCATTCACATGCAAAGACTCACACGTATGACATTATCATGTAAAAAAAAAAGATGCAAGGTAAATTCTTATTAAAGTCTAAAGATGCTATAGGTTGACGAAAATAATCTCAAGGCAACCCCCAAATACAACTAAACTGATTTATTACCTCTTCACAGTCGTGCCTTTTTGACTTCAATAACAATCGTACATTTTGTCTTTTCGATGGAATGCGTACTTACCTTCTGAAATTCAGACCATTGTATTTGCAATCCTGTACTCATATATTAAGGAGAGTAATAGATTGTACGAATTCATATTTAAAAGCATGAAAAATTGTTGTAAATATAAAACCCGTTTACTACAAAAATGGTACAGAATGTGAGGTACATGTACCAAAGTATGCATTAAAATGAGGGAGAAGCATTTTGAAACAAGCGAGGAATAAAAATTGGTATTTGCTTTGCTAATTTCATTTATACATGTGATAGCGGTTTTTTTCTGCTAAGTTCTCGAAAAAATAGAATTAATCAAATTGAATATTAATTAGCATAAGGAAAGCGTATTTTAGAGTCCCCGGCTTTACAAAAGCAAGCATACTATAAAATACTAAAGTAGAAAATAATATTCTGTTCGGATATTAAAATAAAAGCAGACAATTAAATATTAAATTGAATATATCATGTATAATAATGCAGCATGCATAATGTACCGTAAGTAAACTAAATGTAATTATTATAATCATAATGTGTATTTATTATATTGTTAATCTTTTGAGCTTCATCCCATGTATCATTATTTTATGCCCACACATGTTTGTTGATGTCATTTTCTCAAAATAACAACATGTTAGTACATATTCGTACGTGTTGCGCGTAGAAAAACTAACAATGTACAATTTGTACGAAGGTTCTTCGTTTTTCATGAGCTGAGAGATTGCAACGTGTCTTCATGCCCATTTCTATTTAACTTACATCAGGTTTTTTTTTTTTCAAAACAATATATGACGTGAGATAGTATCTCCTGAAAGCAAAATAACACATATAAGTATGCTTTACTGACGAGAAGATGTATGATTAGTAGGGTGAGGGAGATAGAAGAATCAGAGAGATTCACAAGAACACTATAATAGCTCGATCAAATGTGAAGCGATATCTAAACGTATAGACCTGACTCGGTTCTAGTTCCTAGAAATCTATTTGAATCGGAGATCCAGTTGCTTGAAATCGTCATTTAAGAGTTACCTAGATAAGTGTTATTCATCATTAAAATATTTAGATAAAGATGCATTTAGTTAAAACCACATAATTATTATTTTGAAATTGTTCATTCAAAATTCGAATAAAGTGGCTAAAGATAACTGGCTAATTAATATTGCTCAGCTGTGTTTCTTAATCACAATAAGATGTGTTCGTTACATGACAGTCAATACAACGCCTGATGAAATCGAGTACTAAATTATTCAGTCTTGGACTAGGCCCACCTGTTTCTAAATCAATGCCATCTTTAGAATAAATTTAGGAGTGGGTGACATGTCACCCTAGCATGCCTTAAGCCTGTGTAGTCGAGTTCACATTCACGTTAGGATTGCTTATCAACGTCGCACTTATAGACAACACGGTGGTTTTGGGTTATGAACTTCGTCATTTTGAGTCTCGGTCAAGTGACGAAGACGACACCTGAGCTATTACCACCCTCTCTAAATTTTGAGAGTTAGAGAGAGAGGTGATAGCCACACCAACTGGTGACTGGTACCTCCCCCCCGTTGGGTAACTGGACGCCAGTAGGAGGACTTGGAACTTCAACAGATTTAACGTGCATCAGTTCCACTAAGCAGTGGGTCTTGAGTAGCATCAGGGCTCGAATTCACGATGATTCTAGTTTCTAGTTCATGACCACTATGACATTTTTAAATTGAGGTAGAAATTAGATATTCCAAACGAGTGATATCAGCTATTTCAAGGAATTCGTCTACAATGGTAGTGATCGTGTGTTTTCTTCGAGTAGTGATTTCAAGCCTTGTAGCCACAAAAGTCCCTCTGTGTATCCGGGACTGATGCACGTTAAATCTGTTGAGGCTTGCAGTCCTACCATTGATGTGGTGTGCAAGTTAGGAGAGGCAGGATGTCAGTATTCGTATTTGTCACTTGGCCAAGGTTTAAAATGACAAAGTTTATAACCAATACCCATCGACATTGATAAACAATCCCCACCCCCAATTTTAACTCCACTAAACAAGCTAGTGGCATGCTAGGGTGACAGTTTCAACTTTCACTCACTTTTAAATTTATTCTAGAACATCAGATGGTGATGATTTAGAAGCAAGATGGCCCAGTCCCAATAGCTCTTGTGTTGCATTTAGTGCAACGTTAATAAAAGCAATCAATCACAGTGATATTCTAACTAAATAGCGTACATCACTAGCCGGGAAATCTGATCTCTCGTGGTTCCATGTTAGAAATGCAGACATTCTAAAGAGTGAAGGAAAATGCTTTCCCAAACAAGCAGGCCACCGTAATAGTGATGTTCAGTTACATTTTCTTGGCTGTAACGGATACTTGGTGCTCTTCATATGCAGATATATCGTGGGTAAAATTGCATCTAATATCTAGATTCGTCATTGAAAAACATACCGGATATAGTGTTGATTCTAGCTAACACGTTCTCTGGAAAAGGCTAACCGACAGAGAACTACCGTAAGTGGAACCCCATTTGATATAAGTCAAATGGTGCTTGAAAAACCTAAAAGCAAACAAACAAACAAAATTCGCAGGGAGGGAGTAAGTATATGTTTTGAAATTTGGATTCCATAATAGTAAAATGCAGACGGAGAGAGATGATAAGAATTTGACAAAGAAGGCATGAATAAAAGGTTGCCTGTGATATAGATATTTAGAAAGTTTCAGGCTGAGGATTTATAACTTTTTATTTATCTTTCTCTGGGTTTGAGTGTTTGGATTGGATACAAATCAACATTTCTCAGAAATGTAAATATTTCATTTTGATTTTTTTTTTTTTTTTTGTAATATATTATTTTAAAGAGCTCGTTATCGGGAAGATTAGCTGTATATTCAACCATTTTTATTGATTAAATCTGATTTTTTTTTTTGGCATAAGAGATTTTCGTAATAATTAAAAATAATATCAAAAAAGACTCACACGTATGTCAAAAATAACGTTGTAACATAATCATAGTGTCATATTGATGTTCATATTATTGGTAAACTTATACAAATATTACAGATCTTGTTTCCGGTCCCCGACTAACGCGAGGTCACGGATTTCGAAATGGTTGTACCCATTGGTGCTATCGGAACAGGTCTGCTGTTGTATTCTTTCCATTCCTTTGGCAGTTACTTCCAAATACCGGTTGTCTTGCACGTTGTAACTCGGGGACAATGTGCAATGATGTTCTACCTTCTGACACTATGTGCGATTCCCAGCATCCAGAAAACTTCCATTTGCGCATGCTCACATTGCAATTAACCGATAATTCTGTCATGTAAAAATCGTCCACATCTGTCATTTCAGTAATTATTATTCGTCTGTCTCAATCTTTAACTCAGCGGTCTTGAACTACATTTCGTTACAACGACGACCCCACCAAGTGCTCTGTTCCGTGTGGAATACTTTCACGACCAACTAATTCCTTACTTTAGCTTGAAATATAAACATTTTATAAAACAGTTGCAAAGTTTAATGCCATCAGAAATTCTTGATCAAATGTGATTTTACTTTTTGAGAATTTTAAATATTCTCAATTTATGAGCACGAGTTTATTTAAAATGAGCCCAAAAGAACATTTATATTATCTCTGTTTAACTTTTCTTCTGAATTAAACATTATTATTTAAATCAGTGATGGACAAACTTCTTTGAGAGTGAGCCAAAAAACTAATGAAAAACATTATCAGGCACATGTAATTTATTCTAAAATTTTAGAAAGAATATACAGATATTAATGTGCTGATTGATTTAGCTGGATTTTTAAAAGTTCCTTGGTTCCATTCAGTTTCGAACTGCAACGTATTAATTCTGAGAAATGATAATAAATGTTCATCGGTAAGCATATTTCTAATAGAATTATTTCAAAGATTAATGACAGAAAATTCTCATTCAAGCAAACATAGCAGTAATTTTCTAGAATGATTTATTAAATTTGCGAAACTAGCTTTTGATTGTAATTCAATAATTTTCAGCTACAATTCCCACCTCACTGTTTCACTATTTACGTTGATAGGCACATTGAAAATATCCCATTATGAATGCAAGATATTGAATCTTGAAATTTGCATTCAAACTCAAGATGCAATTTTCTTAGGACCTCTTCGTAACTCTTAAGTGTGTCTTCATTTAGTGGGGGCATTGAATTTAAAGTCGGGAAAGAAGACAAGTCCTTTTTTAAATAGCTGCCCAGCAAATAGATTCAGTCTTAGTTAAAAAGTTTTAATATGGGTCCAGATACAATCGATAAAATATTTTTTTCTTGCATCTTGACATCTAAATTTTCACGTGACAACTAAGATCTTTTTTTAGTATGCGGTGCCCCTCCTTGCTTTAAATAATTATTTAAATACTGAAATTCATAAATAAATGAATAATTTAAACTGACATTAAGACACTGTCAGAAATAGGAGGAAATGTATTGTTAGACACGAAACATCTTCATTTTTTTGTTTAGTCTAGATTTAAGAAGGTAAAAGAAAATTTTACAGGATTAATATTACGTTCACGATTTCAAGTAAAAGAAAACTCTAATTTTAAACTTTATCTTTTTTATATTAACTTTTACTTATTTTTCATTTTTGAAAATACTTTATTTCATTTTCGGAGATGAAATAAAAAGGAAGATGTCGCTTTCTTCGATAGTGTGTGTGTTTAGATAACAGATGTTACAACAAACGAGGTCATCAACATTTCAGCAGCATTTGTAAAATCTTTTTTTTTTGACAATATCTATCAGCCAGCCACTATTAAGAATGATTGTGTGGTATAATTTCTTCCTTGCGTTTCAATTATTTTCTTCCCCTTTTTCTTTAAATTTTTAAACTCAATTTTTAAGCGTTTCTGTTTTCATATTTTAATAAATGATACTCCCATGGAACTAGCGAAATCTCTTTATTAACCTTCGTTCCTTCATTTTTAACAGCAGAAAAAAAAATTGATGCATTTTAAAATCTACCTTAAACTAAAAATGAGCTCTAGAACGAAATTTTCAAGTGGAATCTTTCTCTCTCTCTCTCAGCGATTGTTGAAGCGTAAACTACACAAATGAAAAAAAAAATTTCTTAAACATTTTTAACAACACCGCTTACTGAACGGTATACACTCATATAACATTGATTTAAATGAAATGCCTACCGTCGGTTTTTTAACGATATATTTCTTTTTATTTTTACCGATAGTGTTTCCTTTTATGACTTGTGTTTTTTAATACTTTTTTTATGTATATCAAAGTTAATTTTTTCTGACTGACAAAGCTTTAATAGTAAATGTAAGTCTTTAGACGATTTAATAACATATATGTTGGCACCATAAATAAAAAAGAAAGAAAAATAAAGAAGCTGTAATTATAAAAATAGAAAAAAAGTCTTGTGAAAATATTTGTGTAATATAGCTTACAGTGTAGAATAAAACAGGGGATAAGCATACTGTGACTTACTGTCTGTTTTTAATCCGGACCGAGGGTTAATAATATTTTTATACGAACAAATTAAAAACAAAATATGCTCTGTTATCTTTGACTTATATAAATAAACTGACTTGCATCATCGTAAGCACTATTTTTACATATTATTGCTCCTGCGTGAAATAGAATAACAATCAATCTATTTATATGTGTCAGTGATATAAAGTCTTTGATAGTCAACCTAAGAATAACACGCGTCTTTATTAAAATATGACCATTTTCAAATAACTTTAATCATAGGAAGTACTAATTTCGAACTCCAGTATGATAAAATATTACCTCATGAAAACAATCGCATTAACTACGGACAAATCTTCAAAGTAATACTTTGCACGGACTCCGACAGATATAGACACACATCCACCAGTTCTCAACTGGTTTTCTCCGGTTTCGCAAATCTCCTTATTTATGGTTGTGCCGGTTAAGTATGATGTCATAGGGGCAATTCAGGAAAAGTCCATAACTTTCAAAATCAAGATATCGACACGATTCCAGAATTTTTGGAAAAAATTATCGTCCAAAATGATCGCCAAAACCATCACCAAGATCTGAGAGTCATTGCATAAGCTTTCCATGGTGTTCGACGAAATTTCTGTAGATGACTTTTTATCTTTTTAAAACAGAAAAATTAATCAGTCCTACTATACGCTTTATTATGAATGGAAATATTTTATTCTTTTCTTAAGCAACGCATGCGTTTAAATGAAATGCTAAATCCCAGGAGCAGTCTCTCCACTTCATTCCTCCATCCTTAACCACTATTTAAATAGTCACAAATCAATATAGTTAAACAATATAGGAACTTATTTGGGTTTATTCGAATCTCATAATAAATAGAACACAATATACAGATTTTCAGGGCAGTGGATTTCGTCTTTACACACGTTTATACATGAAGACTATTGTTGCAAAAATATGTTCTCTTCTAAGTGTTCGAATGAAATAAGTCTAAAACGAAGAATAAAAGCAAATAACGATTTATTCAAAAATATTTAGGACAAGACAATCACTGGTAGCAAAGTTTGAACAGTTTAAAAACACGAACAGGAAATTCGGTACATGTACTGGTAAGTAATACAACAGGAACAAAGACAGCACTTTTGTTGACAGTCACAGCATTTTCAATAATGTTGAACTCAACAACTAACTATTTCGTATTGCGGACAAATCTCGAGAGTACAACTTCGCGGAGACTCAGAGAGCTTCCAGCAGATTCAGAGAGCTTCCTGCCCACTCAATTTTGACAGCTTCCCTCCTTCAGTTCCCATTTCATTCTCTTAGCTTCGTACCTCTCCCTATTTATAACTGTTCCGGCCAGGTGTGATATTATAGGAAACTTTTTTGAAAAGCTTATAACTTTCGTCCTAATCGAGGTATCGACAAGATTTCAGTCTTTTCGAGAATCTTCATTTTTCACCCAAAGTCACCAAATTTCTCCCATCACCTTTCTTATCACGAAATTCGCTACCAAAGTTGAAGGGTCATTACTTAAGTCTTTCCTTTGTATTCGACAAAAGCTATGTAAATGTCTCTCATGAACAACGATTCGTGAGAGCATCATCTGACTTTCGATTCAATATAGTTACAAAAGCACTCTTAACTATCACTGACTGATCGCAGTCTATATACAGATCTTCACTTCTCCTTCTAACTTCGAATTCTATAATATATTTCTTTCATCAGAGAAGACGCATGTCTATCGTCTTCATCGTAGACTTCTAGTCTATCTCTACTACAACTCCATTATTAAACTATTTGCTGTTTATAATTGACGTCACATCAATTTTATTCACTGCACTTCAATACGTTCATAATAATTTACGTAAGTTACGATTTATTTAAAGGAGATAGACAGCATCATTATTAAATGTTATGTAAAATTACCACTTTCCTATAAAATAAATTTCACCTATTTTTGTTGTTGCTGTATGAATAAAATTGCTCATGTAAATATCGTTGTGGCCTGTCTTTATTTGAGAAGAATTGTTAGTGTACCACTTTCTTATAAAATAAATTCCACCCATTTTTCAAGTTGCTCAACGAGTAAAATTGCTCACGTAAATATCTTTGGATATGCTACCATAACCACCGTGCCTAAAAATGTTAAGATTCAAAAAAGTTTATCGACCCGGGTTCAGCGGATGAGAATAAATACAAACACATACATTAAGCCGATAATTCATTTTCATCCTACACGTACGTTGCCTAGTTTTTCCAGTTTGTGATGGACAGTTCTAGTAGGATTCTGATTATACCATGAATCATATGAAAAGAATTTCTGCAGGATTATATATGAAGGAGAAAAAAAAAATTTTCGTTATCATAGGTGTTTTAAATTTGGCAAAATTCCATCTTTCGAGTGAAAATTGGCCCAAATATTCAGGAAAACTTTTTTACGCTTCAATGAAGAAAGAAATATATACTACTCATATATTTTTTAAAGCCAGATAGGAATATTTGAACAGTAAATAAAGAGTAATAGCATTTTAGCACAACTTAGTCTTAACTTTTGAGTTAAAATCCTTCGCACCTTTGAATATTTCAGTAAAGAATAAACGATTAAAACAATTTTGGTTTAACAGAAAAACTCAGAGAATGTAAAGTATAATAATATTTTAATACTTTTTAGATAAAGAATACGATTTCTTTTTTTAGTTAGCTCCCATTTCATTTGGCTTGGTAAAAATATTAAAATCAATAAAAACTACTGTAAGCAAATTCTGAAACTCGAAATTTTTAGTTCAGTTTAAGGCTAAATTTTGAATTAAAATCCTTTACATCTCTCAATATTTAATTTGTGATGAAGTAAAAAGTAAATGACTAAAAAAAATTCAAACTAACATAAAAACTCGAAGAATAAGTAAGGTACTAATATTTCGATAAATTTTTAGATTTAGTGCGCATTTTTAGTATAGACTCATTTAATCTTGCTTAGTAAAAATGTTATCAAAATGATCGAATACAATTGAAAGTTATGAAATTCTAATTATTTAGTTAGTCTTATCGCTAATTTTTTGTTAGGATCATTTTTATCTCTGAACATTTTTTTCGTGATTCAGTAAATGATTAAAAACATTGTATCTTGCACAAAACTCTAAAAATAATCAGTGAACTAAAACTTCGATTAATTTTTTAGATTCAGAGTGCAATTCTCATAATATTCACCCATTTCTTCTGGCTTAATAAAAAAAGTTATTAAAATTACTAAGAACTTGTTTTTAAGTTCTAATATTGCGATCAAGGGATTTAATACATTCCACAAAGATAAAAAAGCACTTGAAAAATCGAATTCTAACGTTTTCCTGTGTTTTCGAATCTTTTAATGCAATTTAACGTTATAAATTTTTTTTTATGTAACTTGATTTAGAGATAACAATAATTTATCTAATACTGTACACATTAATAATTTTTACTCTAATGATAATAAACAGGAAATGAAAAATATTAGAAGAATTTAAATCTCTCGTTTAACTCTTCTTATAATATACTATATGTGTGTAGTTTATATTAGAGAATGTGTACTGAGCTTCGTTTGTATAATTTTTCATTGAATATATATTCCTCTATTTTATTTGAAGTTTTGAGAATAAAGTACTTTGGAATATGTGATGAAAGAAATCTACTTTTATTTCAATAAAGCTTTTAAATTGCTTTAGAACACACTAAAATTGCAAAGCGTATTTCATAACCCAGCAAATGTAATCATGAAGTGATGATTTTACTTATGAAAAATGTCGTCAATACAAATATACAAAACAATATTACAATCCTTTAAATACGACAATTTTATTAGAAAGAACAAACTCCTTAAAAATGTAATTTAAAAGAACAGGAAGTAAAAATGATATTTTTGAAACATTTTAGTAAAAAAAAAAATTCTGGATCTTTAAGATTTCAGCATTTATAAGATGAAAACGTATTTGTAGTTTTCAGTAAAAGAAAAAAAAAA
>BMAW01042729.1:57434-70476 GCA_019974015.1 Nephila pilipes | reverse complement strand
TAAATTAAAGCAAAAATGTAATAAAATTTTAATTTTCTGATTTGAATATCTTAAGTCTATATACCAAATATGAATGTTTTAACTGCATAATTAATAGTATATTATTAGAGGTGATATAAACTCATGTAAAAATTTAATAAAAACTTAAACTTTCCTGATTTGAATATTTTCTTCCTTCCTTTAATTCACGTCAAATAGAAATATTTAATTTTATTACTAATGAAATATTTATGTACTTGAAAATAACTTGAGTGAAAATTTAAAAAAAAAAATCTAATTTTGCTAATTTTAATATTTTTCACGTATAGAGTAAGACAGATAGAGAGAGAGAGAGAGAGAACGAAAGAGTATTCTCTCTCTCATTTTCATTATTGATTAAGTATTAAAACACGTTAAATAAACATAAGCGGATCACTTTGAAAAACTAAATTTGGTGATTTCACTAATTTTTTCCTAAAAATCAGAGCGTTTCATTTTAGGAAACATAGCAGACGCGGGAGAAAGTTATTCCTTCTATTCACACACCCAACAGTTTTTCCACTAAAGTTATCATTATATAGTTACAGTTATTTACATTATAAAATAACTGTGGGTGTTTAATTCCAAACATATCACACATTTTAGAAACAACACTGCATGAATATTTATTTAATTAATTCAAAATGTATACATTTAGTAGAGTTTTCACTGGCAATGTACCAACATTTTGAAAACTTCTTTTTGTGGCATTTTTGGATTAAATGAATGTTTCATGCCCTATCCGTTGTTCGAAAACACAGACCGTTCCAAGAGTATAAATTCCAAGGAAACGAAACTTCATGACGTGTTTCGCATTAAATATGAGTGAAACTTTTGCAAGAAATTTCTGACCCCCGTAAGTCTGTTCTTTCAATGAAAATTATTAAAATATAGAAAATAGAACTTTTTTTAAAAAATTATTGAGTCTTGGTAATTTGAGAAAGCTCCCTATATTTTATTTCAATTTGCTTTTTCACCTAAGACAAATAGAATACTAGAAACGTTTATTTACATGCTCATAGCTTTTCATTGACTTATGTATATGTTGCCATTCGCTTAGATACAATTAATGGTTTTTATGTCACATACATTTGCTTATATTGCTATCTGTATATTATTTATTCACGCAACGAAATGTTTAATCTCGTGATAAAGTGAAAGGGCTTGAAAATATGTAAATCCCATGGTACACGTACCACTATCGCATAATACAAATCAAAGTCAGCACTATATAAGCCATGGTACACATGTCAAAATCACCCTGTAGAGTCATGCATAAAAATCACCTGCATCTTAAAACTGTTTCTGGAAATCATATTCTTAAACTTCTCCATTTTTGTTTCTCTAACCCATGCAAGTCACACCGTGTTTCCATCGCCATTTGAACATAAGCCAACGCCACGAGCCCTCCACCGATAAAGTGGAGCGCGAGAAATGTACGATAATTCCACTGTCAGTTCTTTCAGTTTGACGACAACCCCCCTCCCCCCCTTGGCCAACCTTCCGGATAAATCAATGAAGTGGCAGCATGCACCCACGAAGCCTATTCCGGCTTTGTGTCTGTGACGTCACAATACATCGCCCACTCCACCCACTCTCTCAGATTAAATGTGAGGTTTAGAGTTGATCCTCTGTTTCTCCTTCAAGAATTTCTCTCTCTCTCTTGGAGTTTATTCATGGACCCAGAAAGGGAGAGAAACTCGTGTAGTGAGTTAAACACGAAAGGAGATTTTGATTTTGTCCGTTGGCAACATCTGTGCCCCAGAACGATTTCGAGTGGAATCTTATCCGAGCAGCGAATAAAAGGAAGACTTTTACCCCAAGGAAGAGTGTTCATTGTGTGTAGATGGGATCGGGAGATAGAGGAGATACCACTTTGGATTTCGAAGACGGTTTAGGGGAAGATGGGATGAGATATATTTTATTTTTCCCCCGACAACATGTTAGATTTTTCTGTATACATACATGTAAAGCTTTTGTGGTTAGATAAAGGAAATTTTCCGAAATTATGCAATTGATTCAAAAAGCGATCACACATAGAAAATCTCTGCGTCATGCAAAGAAAACATTTCACGAGTTTAAAAAAACAGTTAAAATTCTTCGCCAGGATACTTTTCTGAACAACTGATTATCTGAAGTGAATTTATTATCTCTTCAAGAACCTAGTCTTATATATATATATATATATATATATATACACTTTTCCTTTGTTCCTCATTTCTTACCTGTTCGGTTAGATTAATCTGTGCCTTTTGTTTAATAGATCTATTATTGATTGCGAAGGTTTGATCATTAAAACATGTATAAGCAGAGTATCAGAATCCTAATCTAGTGGCAGTATTTTATAGCTTTATTTTTTGTTTTATTAAGTTTTTTTTTATATTTCCTTCCTTTAATTTTAATAGTTTGCTTTCAAGATTTTATAATTAATAATTTATTTTTGTAAAACATTTTTATAACTATTTAATTTTAAATTTATATTTTGAGTCTCTCTGGTACAATGCATTAATGATTATTATCATTTTTGTTTTTGATATATATATATATATATACATATATAAGGGTCACCCAAATGAAAGTGGCACTATGGTTTGATTAATGGTTTAATGGTATTAATATAAATTAATACGCAAAGGAAAGAAGTAATACAGAGACGTTATCGATAGGCTAGACAAAGTCCCCTTGTAGGTTAGCTCAAGTGTCCCAGTGATCCATGAGATGATGGATATTCTGGGCGAAGAAGCTCTGGTGTTAGTTGTGGAAACAATTCTCAGCAGCACCATAGACCTCATTATCGTCCGCAAAAAGCCCTCCCTTCTAAGCTTCCTTGAGTGGACATACAATGAATCTTCTACTACTCTGGGAAATGTTTCGGTACCCATTGAGCGCAAAACTTTTGTTATTGCAACCTTTCATGCAGAATTGTGTGAACATTTCCTTCGGTATATCTCGAGTGGTGATTCACCGATTAATTCTCAAGAGACGGTCCATATCTGCAACTACCTCATTGGCGATTCGCTTGATCAGGTGGTGACCTATCGTCAGTACTGCTTCTTCCACTAAGAAAATCCCTACATCATCGGAATACCGTTCTGAGACTCATACACATTTTGCATTCGATTATAGATTTCCCTAGCACTCACATTTTTGGCTGTTAAAAATTGCACGACCGCGCACTGACACCGTTTGGAGGTATCCAACATGCGAACGATGCCTTTTAATGCACTCCCACGCTATCACACACACATCTGTAGGGGTCTGACGCTATCGCATGGATTCCCAGCATTCTGCGCCCTTTGTAGGGGCATGTCCAAACATCTTTCTCTTCAAATGGCGGAATTCTCACAGCAATGCCACTTTCAGTTGGACGACCCTTATATATATATATATATATATATATATATATCACGAATGACATAAAATGTTATTTCAACATTAATGAAACCTTCAATACATGGCCGAAATAAACTTTTATTTGATTGTGGCAGACTTAAATTGAGTTTCGGCTATCGAAGCGAAAAAAAACAGTAAAAATCGTAGATGATCATCAGAGGAGTGTAAGAGGAAGAGAGCTGAGAATAAGAGCACAAGAGCGGAATGAGAGCAGAAGAGAGAAATTTTGTTGTGTAAAGTTATAAAGCAGGGATCTTTCAAAATAAACGTCATATAACACGTGGTACAGGATTAGGGATTCTGGGGAAATATCATAATAGACAAGGAATTTAATAGGAATTGTTTTGACAGATTTATGATTATATATATATATGTACATACACACGCACTTATGGGGACTCCTCGGGATTTATGTACTTAAAATACGTCGAGACTTAAAGTCCTTATGTTGGTAGGCATGTATGAGAAAATTAGCGTGCCAATTTAGATATGGTCCAATTAATCTTTTAACATTCTTGCATCATTGTTGAGATTTAGAGCCGTCAAGACTTATTAAATAATCATTCAAGAAACAATCTCAATTAATAGATACAACTAATTTTATTCTATTCTGTAGAATGATTAGAATTAATTTAGTTCTACGAATGTGAAGCGGTGTGTAATTCGAGTCCCTATCTGAAGATTTTAAGAGAAAATTTCACTTGTCTTACAAACAGCAAAGTTGGATCCGAGTCACGGTTCAAAATGATTCGAGTTAAATATCAGCTCTCCGATGGTCACTTTACTTGCACTAATATTGTGGGTACAACATATTCATTAATTATTTCTCACTGTAATCACGCTAATATCTAAAGAACTTTTTTTTACTAGCAAAAATTGGGTCCCCAAATTAGGAGAGTTTCTTATGCATGGATTTTATTTTATAGATATTAATAAATGATTTAATTTATTGAGAATTAAATTAACACCGTTAGCCTCAAACTAAAGACCATGTGTCAGATGAGAGTGATGCGAAGTTAAATGATTTTTATAATGAGTAAAAATTAATTTTTTGCATCTTAGTAATAAAAAATATCTCGATGAAAAATATTTTCCCCAATTTCAAGCCCAAAATTTAGGGAGATTCATTAGGCACTAGGTCACGGTTGAGCAATTATTTTGGCCCGAAGGTCATTTTATGGAAGAGAAGGATAGCAGAAGACCGCATATTTTAAAATAATTGCATTTATTAGCATTTCAAATAAGGTACAATCAAAATCGATAAATATCCATTTAATGAAATAGTGGCAATTTTATACAGTTCATATATTTTGGGCTTACTTCAGATCTATAGCTGGTTACACATTTGATTTACAATAAGTTTGATAAATGGAATGTATCCTATCACTCTATCCTACATTTTTTTTAAATCAGGAATGAGACTGCTTGTTGAGATTCTCATCCCAGCCTGCCAGTTAATGTCTGTCAAAGAGTATTTATATTTATTCTTGTTGACCTTTATGCGAGGAAAGTTTTGCCCACCAATATATATATGTGAACTCAAACGTAGATAACGGCAAATTTCTTTATACATGGAAAATTTTCAGCTGACAAAGATTTTGAAAAATCAAGTTACGTCACAACGTTTAATATCTATTTTACAACGTGATTTGACTGCATATCAACAGGTTCTAGCGGCAGCTCTTCGGGTAATGTGTCAATATCAGCAGTGATGTGATGAGAGAGCGAATTGAGTTTAAACTCAATTTTCTTTTCGTTAAGTCCTGAAATCTTCTAGTGTCCTAGTGCTCCAAAATTTTACAGATGATCCCTAATCTTAGCAGAAGCGCTTTCAGACACTTTCTCTTTTCCTAATAAGGGAAATCATAATAATTGTCTTCTCCTGCTTGCCTTAAAAATAGACCTAGTTTTGCTTTGAATGAATTTAATCACGGATAGGAAATCTTAGTTCAATGCGGATTTTTCTGATTGGCTTGGAGGGGGGGGGGTTACAAAAGAACAAAAGAACTCTTAGTGGGCTACTATTTGCCTACTCCTGCTCTAGGCATTTCTTACACAATTTAAAGCAATGTAGACTTCATTTTTGACCTTTTAGAGTAGAGGCTGTTTTTTCTTATTTGATTACAAAAAGTCTTATTAAGTAGTCGATCAGCATTTTAAAAGTAAGAAAAACCCACGTAATCAGAAAACAGATTATTTAGGAGTAAATGTATACTTTTATTTTGAAATTCTCTAACAAATACTGTAACGCCCGCCCGACCCGGGCGTCCTCTTGTGCCATCACTAAATTCAAATATTAAATTCTACGACACAAATAATTACAAAACCACCAAAACAACTTTCACAATTTATTAGTATATATTTACTATGACACAGATGACTACGCTCTCCAGGGTAAGACTCTTATCAATAGTCTTTTATCGACTGCAACTCAGATCCTGAAACAACTGCTGAAAACACTAGACCAAATCTTTCTCGAGTAATCCTTACTCGAACCTTCAACAATAGACTTTAATTCCTCCTTTCTCTTATCTAGCACTTCGGCTTCACCTCATCTCACCTACAACGCCTCTCAGATCCTCCTTCAGATACTCTACTCCTTCCGACGGAGTTTATATAATTCTTAATTCGACCGCTTCACTTCCTTCCTAACTGCTTTACATACTAACTTTATGCATCACGTTTCATTTTTGGTTGGGCAAAAGTTGTTTAGTGAAAGCAATCAATCTCAATTGAAAGTCCCCAAGGTTAGTGAAGAGAAACCGCGAATAGCCCAATGTCACAATACTATGAATTTTGATATTTACCTGATACAATTAAAACACCCTTGTGTACAACTGTGATTGCACCAATTCAAACCATTAACTAACACAACAATGCAAAATACGTAATGAGTAACACGGGAGGCAAACATATATAACGACTTAAGCTCAATAGCTCTCATGTACATACTCTCAAAGAAAATTCTCTTAGACGAGAGACAGCTATTTTTATCTCCAAATTTAGTGAGTTGGTGACATTTAGTAATCACATTTTTCACAAAGTCAGTCATCAATGTCACCCCAACCTATTCAGCTATATTTTTATTGTTCCTTTAAAAATACTTGCATATTTCTAGTCTTCCCGTTGGTGTGGTATAAAAGCTAGGGAGGTGCCAGTTCAAGGTGTCGTCTTTGTTATGTGACCAAAGTTCAAAATTACGCATACTGTCGATAAATAACGCTCGCGTTTCTTCTAAGTGTTAACTATGTTCATGATCATTCAATAAAAGCTTAACATAGTTGTTTCTTTCTGTAAAACTATCTTTTAGGTCACAATACATCATCGGCAGGGAAGAGAGGAAAGTCCAACCTCTTCGTAACAGTTTAAACACATGTATGAACCTTATTTTTTAAATTTTTAGTTCTCGTTTGACGCGTTATCAATTCTGATGATAAATGTCATTTCCATCATCATTCAAACAAACGTTAGAAAACTATGTAAATAATCTAGTTAAAAATATAATTTTTTTTATGTCTTTTCTGAACAAACTTTCCAGATAGAATGTGCAATCATGCTGGAGATGTATAGGAACATATATTCTTGAATAAAGAAACTTGCTAATGCATCGCAACATACTGAGCCAATGAAGAATTTAATACATAAATTCAAACAGTAAGCATATTTATAAAGTGTTAAATTCCTGGCTAAATAAACCACTGCTAACTCAACTTTAATTGACTATGAAGTTAAGATCTGTTTGCCAAACTAAAAGGCTAAAATATATGTTTGCTCATCTTAAATTGGCGAGTCAAGTCAGAAGTTATTTACGATCGGTTCTGTTTACCTTTCCCTAAACTCAGGATGGAGAAAAAATGTAATCTTCCCATTTACACATCTTCTGAGAACAATGGAAGTAAATTTGTTTTAAATTTCGGGACGTTGAATAGAACGCGCAGCTTCACTTTATAGATCTTTCTTTAAAATGCATGCAGGTGTATTCTCCAATTTTGTACACATAGAAATAATTTCAGTTTTTTATTAATTCAAGAAATTTAAATCAAAATTAAGATTGAATATTTTTATTTATGCAGTCCTATAGAATCTGGTGGTTTCTTGAATAAACCACTTTGAGTAACTCACCGAAATTCTACGAGTCTGATTAAAAATTTGTAGCGTCTCTCTTTAACGACAACGGCAGAAGTTAAGACACCTTATTATTAAACCGAAAAGAGACGCCTCTTTTAGTCTAGTTGATAAAGGCGCAACAAACAGAGACTGTTCATTTTTTTTTTTCGGGTTCAATGCACCAGGGCTTGAAACAGTCGCTGGTTCTCCAAGGCCAAGAACAACCGTACTTTCCATCCACAGGTAAAAGAAAACATCAAACGCCAAAGTGGTGACCTAAGACTTGAACACTAGATACGAGTAAAGCCTAGAACTATTGGTTGCATATACCCCCGAAGCAAAATACTTGCCTCTGTGTGTCCAAGGCAGTTGCACATACCGTTAAAGGCGTGCGTGTCAACGAGACCCCACCACTCATTTAGAGACAGCCGATGACGTGAAATGAAAACTGTTCCAAGCAGAATTCAGTAGAACATATTTCTTCCATATTTGTCTGGATTGGGAGTTCCCAATTTTTTTTTCCTTGACTCACCGCCTCTTTCTCAAAGAAAAAATCATTCACTGTCTCCTTTACTGGGAAAAAATATCCGGATCTCCGTTCTAAAAATTAATCAAGTAATTGTGAGTGCTCAAATTTTTAAAAACAATGCATAAATACTACCAAAAGTCAAATAAAAGCAATCAATCAATAATCCTTTTTTTCATTCTTTGAATGCATTCATTCCATGTAATTTATAGCCATAATCTCGATTGAGAAGAAAAGAATTCAAGATTAACATTATACTCAGAAATTCGTTTTGTAGAGGAAGCCTGACTCTAATTGTGGAAACTTTTGAAATATAAGCTTCATTGATGGGTTGTGAACATGCACACTGTTCTTCTCCATGTAATACACTGTGTCGATTCGTTCATGTATTAATTGAAAAGATATCGAGAAAAAAATTGTATTTTACCAATGTCTACTCTTAGTTCTCTTAAAAAACAAATAGAACTATTTGCTGAAACATGTGTTCAATGAATCTTAATATTTATTAAGCATTGTAGCTCATCCTTGCGAGTATTGCCCAGAGGAATAAAGATTGGTACTCAACGCCCCCTAAATTATCCATTGACCAGTAAGGCCTCCTTCGCCCTTTAGTGGGTGGTACAGATCCAGTGAGAACAACTGGTCTGGATCACAAGGTATACGTTTTTTCATGAACTAATGAGTATTTGACTAAATATGACCCTAACAGTAATTAAGAAAACTTACCATCGCCACTTTATATGAGAAGAATCTTAGATGTCGTTTTAGAGAAATATTATTCAAAAAGTCTCATTCACCCCTAGGCTCAAGCCGTTTCTACGGGTACTAATTATACACACACCTCCAATGACACTTAGGAATTCAAAGATTTCCTAATCAATGTAAAATACCTTTTTTTGCCCCCTAAAAATGCATTCCGAACCTGAAAGCTACAATTTCTAAAACAAAGCAAACCAATTCCCCAATTGACAAATTTTTTTATTTTAATAAAGGAATTTTTTTTTACCTCCTCCCTCTCTTCGCAAGTAGTGCCCGCGGTAGCCTAGTGGTCATTGTTGCGGACTCGTGGCCGGTGGTTATCGTCGAGTCGAATGTTCGAGTCTTGACGCTTTTAAAGACCCACAGTATAATCGGGGCTGATGCACGTTAAATCTGTCGAAGCCCAAAGTCCTTCCGTTGGCGTGATATCGGAATTAAGAAAGGGAGGTGCTAGTACAGGTATTGTCCTCGTCCCTTAACTGAGACTCAAAATTACGAGATCCGACGCCAATAGTGGATAGAATTCAAGTGGAACGCTAATAAATCCAATCAAGCCAACAACTCTCAATAAATAACTCATATTGTCTTTACATCTCCTCGGTTTACTTCCCTGCTCTTGGAATCTAGAGGCATCAACAATAAAATTCTGGAACTTAAGAATTTCGTCAATCAACATACCCTTGATTTGTTTAAATTATTTTCTGTTTAACATTAAATTTAACTTGTCTTAAAATTAATTAATAAGTTATTTGGAACAATAAAGAGCTCAATATAAGAAAATTTTCTTTCGTATAGTTTTTTACTACGTCTCCATAGCGAGGTTAAGGCCTATACACTCCAAAACACCAGTCAAGTCACATTATACACAAAGCTTTTGACAGGAACCTTACACATAACACTAAGAGGTAAAGTTTTCTCTCATTTTAACCATATTTGTGTAAGTTAAGCTTACTTAACGTTCTAACCATATTTGTGTAAACTAACTTCAATAAATGAACACGGATTCAAAGTTCAATTCTGCAAGCAAATAGAATTATTGAGAAAAATACTTTTAAAACTCAGAGTTCACAATACAACTGCAATTTGTTATGCATTGAAGAAAAATAACTTTCGTGGAAAGACAATAAATCTATTTTGTCAAGAAATTGACGGCTTTACATTTTTGAAACAAGTTATGATAGTGTAAAAATTATGATCATTACGAGATGGTACATAAAAATTAAAATGCATATATACATCCAACTAAAGTATTTATTGTAATAGTTAATAATAAAAACTTTATTGATAATTGAAATAAACTTTAGACGAATTTAATGTTCTTAGAAATAACTAATATGTATCTGAAAGAAATTTCGTTTTAAAAATTATCACTTTAAAAAAATACGAGAGATAATCATTAAAATGTTTAAGAGTTAAACATCTATTTTCTGAGTTATACACCAAAAATGTAATTAAATATAAAAATTGTAACCAATATCATAAAATTTATGTCTTATATTTAATAAAGAGTTATTTTAAATTGTAGTTAATTTACAAATGTATTACATAACTACAAAGCTGATGTAGCTAAAATAATGATGCTTATAAATTTTCATTTTTCATTCAAAACTCTTTAATTAAAAACTATTTTCCAGATAACCAATAATTATATTATAGTTAATTATAACTAATATACCAAATTTTTTTCATTTTATAATTTATTTTTATTAGCCACGTAAGGGGCTATTGTTTTAGTTGGACTACTTTTGGCGTACCAGATCACTCTTCAATTTTTTATCCTTTACTTCAGCTTTAATTACATTTAGTTTAAATATATTCAATTTAATAATTTATTGTTTGCTTTAATTTTAATTAAATGTAGCTGATATAACATTCAATTTAATAATTTATCATTTCCTTGAATTTTAATATCGGAAAAGCTTACTATTGTCCATTTCTCGATATTTCATCGTTTACTGTAATTCTTATATTTAATTGAGTAATTTAATAATAATTACAAAAATAGCGTACCTTGGGTGTGTAAATCTGTTCTTTGCAAAGTTTTACAAAGACCTTTTTTGATTTTTTTTTTGTTTAAGACTGTTTTTTATAAGAGGTTTTATGGGTGACTTCTAGTATGTAACTTGGAAAGAGTTATATTTTTCCCCACAAAAAATGTGTAAAATACTATTTTCCTTTGCAATTGGTATTACCTTAATATCATATTTCTATTGGAAAAAAGACCATTAGAGATTTAAAAAGGTGTTTTGATAGATTGAAGTAGAAATATATTTTTACACAAAACTATTAGAAATTTTAAGAAAATATTTCCATATCTACGGCATTTTAAAGCAGTAGATTATTTTCATCTCAATTGATTTTAAAATCAAAGCTTATAAAATGAGCAATAATAAATATGATTAATAAAAACCATATTGGGTGTTAATACTTACGAAAAGACTTCTATAATAAATAAACGGAAAATATATTTTCCGAAAAATAGATTTATCAACATCGTAAATAAATTTAGAAAGAAAACAAATAAAAGAAGCAAATACAACATTTTATTTATTGCCTATTCTATCGTTGACAAAATAAACATAAAATTCAGTTTTAAAATTCTTTCTCAAAAATAAAAGCGTAGAGGATGGAATTCATTTCTCAAAAAATGCTCTTCGCTAAATATGAAGGAGAAAGAACTGAGCGCATAAAAATTAAAAAATCAAAACCCAAAAGCAAAAGATGGAAATGAAATCTCTTTTACAATAAATATTAAATCCGTAATTTAATTTGCATTTTTACCTCGAGATGCAAATAATTCGCTTTCCCGAGATAATTTGCGAGGAATGAAAACGCAATTAAGCGAACTGGATATATCGATTAAAAACGTTTATTCCATCGTCATCGTTTCTCCTGTTCCGAACTAAGTTTATAATATTCTCTTTCGAATTTGTTAAATCGTTTTTCGAACGACATTCTTTCTTTTTGGTTTGTTTTTATTTTGCGTACAGAAAGACAACTACAAAGCACTCTAGTCGGTAAATATTTGTCTTTCATTTTTAGTTTTCTTTCTTCTTCTTTTTTTTTTAAAAAAAAAAAAACTTTATTTGGTTAGTTGTTAAAAGACGCTTTTACATAATATCTAAAGTTTAAAAAAAAAACGCAATTATATGCAGTATGTACTGGCGCATATTTGTGGTCGGTTAAAGAATTTTTCTTCGACCCTTTTATAAAAAAAAAAAGACAAGTTACTCGATTATTTAAGGAAATGAATATGGTTCCGAACAAAAAAGCGTTACTTAAGCGTAACTGTGATTAAACCCCTTTCGCTTTATTTATGCTTAAATCTATTCTTTTCGATTTTTCTTCATTCGTTGCCTTTTTCGTGCGTGCGATAGTTCATGCACTTAACTTTTAAAGTTAGCTTAGTTTTGAACTCTTTGTTGGCTTAAAATTATTGTTTAATGATTATTTCAAGTTTTCTTGATCGATATTTCTATTTAAACATGCTGATTTTTTTTATAAATTATAAATATTGTAAAAGTTTGTACAGTTAAATATTTTACGTTTTCCTTATAACTAAAGTTATTATAACATTTAACAACCTCTGTATCAATTAACTATTGTGAATTTGATATTTTTATAAAATTATTCCTTTTGAAGTTAAACAGTAAATTTTATGCACTCGTAATTGAGAAATTTAATTATTTTATTGTTAGCATTCTGTAAAGAATCTTGATTAAATACATCTTAAGCTTTATTGTAAATGAAGTTTAACAAATTTAGATTTTAGCAAGGAACATTCGATGCATTTTTAAATCAAATAATACTGAATTGAAATTCTCGATTGCTTTCTTAATACTATGATGACCTGTAATATTTCTCTACGCATTAATAAAATTAATAACTGCGTTTTTAAGATTACATTTCTTATGTAGGAGAGAAACATATTCACACTTGAAATTCTATTTATTTTACTCAAAAAATAAGATTGGATATTATCTTAAAAATGATAGAAATAAAACAATTATTATAACTATCAGAACACGCGAGAGAGTTTCAAAAAAATTAAACAGTAAAAAAAAAAAGAAAGAAAGAAAGAAGTAGCTAAAATTTGGCAAGACAATTTTTTAAAACTTTTCCTCAAACTTGGTATTTTTCAACATTACGGTGATAGGGAAAAATACAGCTCGAAGCGACTCCTTAAAACGTATGAAATGTTATTTTCAAAAAACTCATGATTATACAAATTAACAATCC
>BMAW01042729.1:16073-50164 GCA_019974015.1 Nephila pilipes | reverse complement strand
TGAGATCTAAAAATACATACCTGAGATCTAAAAATACATACCTGAGATCTAAAAATACATACCTGAGAAAAACGAAAATGAAAATCATAGTAATTTAAGTATCTGATTAAGGTTTGCTATTGAATTATGAATTAACCAGTTTCCGGCATCCATATTCCTCCCCTTATTTTTTCCACTGGATAAAACTCGCTGGATATTATCAGGAAGCTTATTTTCCGTTGGATAATTATCAGGGAGCTATTTCAGAACATTATGGAAAAAATGGCTGAATCAGGCTTTTATATAAAATCATAATTAAAATACCCCCCAAAAAATTTAAAAAATAGAATCAATAAATAAAAGTTTTCTCTTTCTGTATATATATATATATATATAATTTGAATATAATTAAGCACCAATACCAATACTTTAATCAAAAACAAGTTAGCTGGTAAAGTCAAAAGCTAAAAAATAAAACAATACATCAGGAATCATATCTGCACCACTGAGTAAAAAAGGTATACACCAATCCATAAGAATTTACAGATTGTAACAAAGAACATGGTAAACAAATAAAACGACTAAATATAAAAAATGTAGTATGAAAGAAAACATTATAATAAATCCCCAAAGAAAGCAAATTAAACCATAAATTAAATTTTTATCTACCAAATTTATCAAAAAAGAAAAAAAAAAGTGGAAAACTATAAATAAAACTAAATTTAAAGAAAATCTGAGCAAAGGAGTACAATATATAACAATTTATTAACGAACTTTATTCCATTTGGCTGGATTACTCCAGTTTAATTGGCCAATCTATCCCCATCTACAAAATATATTATTAAAAAATGGTTATAAAATCAAACATCCATTTGAACGGAGATTAAAAAAACCAAGCAAATTAATTTTATAAACATAAAAGAGGACAACAAAGCAAACCTATAGGAATCCAAAGTATCAAAACATAATATAACTAAAAGAACCAAAAGAATTGGTAATGATAATAATATATATATATTCACCAAAATAAGAAAAAAAGCTTTAATAATCAGGTAATCATAATCACATAAAGGAATTTGGTTATATATATATATATATATATATATATATATATATATATATAGTTTACTGCTAATTTTCTATTATAATATACTTCATCCTTTTATCAATAATATATACTCTTTTACAATGGGTTATTTCAATTTTTGCTTTCTAATGTAGGCAAAAATAAATATATAATTATTTTGAATACGACCAATTTCTGTTCCTTAAAATTGATTTCAATAATAGATTAAACTTATAAATATGGATAAGCAATTTTAAATAGACAATGTTTTATTAAGAATCTATATAAGATTAATTCAAACATTATCACGAAGTAACTTGCTGTGAAACTCTTAGAGCTTTTAAATAAGTATAAATTATATTTAGCGATTTGCGCGAGACATTTTAAATGTTCACCGAATCAGCACAATGATAATGTCCTTATAACGACCATTTAAATTATGGATGATATTTTTAAATGCATTAGATTGGCTCGCGGTTTCGATGTAATTAACTCATTTTCTCCGTAAAGGGAGGTGCATTATTTAGGATTTGCAGCTGAAACCCATTATCCAATACATAAGACATATCGATCGCATACCACTCGAGTAATCGTCATCGCAAGTTTAGAAAAATATGACCCGATTGGTGGGCAATCTTGCACTGTCACAAAATCGCGTTATAACTTAGATATTACACATTTAATAAATTAAGCGTTCTGCGTTTGTCTGTTGTCATTTCTGCTTGCTTTCACCAGTAATCAGTTTAATTTTCATAATCATATTATGACAACGAAACGTTTATATTAAAAGATCCTTCCATCTGATTCGTGTGGCCGTGGTAGCCCAGTGGTCATAGCTTCGGATTCGTGGCCGGCGGTTTTCGTTCAGTCACGGTTCCGATGCTTGGCCGCAAAAGAACCACTGTGTAGCCGGGGCTGATGCACGTTAAATCTGTTTGGGGCCCAAAGTCCTCCCGTTGGTGTGGTGGAAATGTTATGAGAGGGGGTGCCAACTTAAGTGACGTCCTCGTCACTTGACCGTGGTTCAAAATTACGAGGTCCGTTGCCAATAGCCCTCGTGTTGCTTCTAGTGTGACGTTAATAAAAACTAAACTTAAAAAGTATTGTAAGTATTATATATCTTGTAAGTACTTAAGTGAAGTATTATATCACTCTTTTTTTAATATCTTCTCACTCTGAACAACCTTCCCCTGTCATCTCAGATCTTTTTCAATTGAAAACTGCGCCACAAAATCAATCGCTCCGTCCTGTTTATTAGCGTCGCATTTAGAAGCAATAAGAGGCTACTTGCAAGGGACCTCGACATTTTGAACCTCAGTCAAATGACGAGGACGACGTCTGAGTTGACACCCCTTTCTTCCATACTGCAGCAATTAAGCCAACGGGAGGATTTGAAGCTTCGACAGAGTTAACGCTCATCAGTTCTGCCATACAATAAGTTGTTAGTGGCATCAGGACTCGAACTTACCATTTGATAAGAAAAAACGCCTTTATTTACCGCTCGGCTACAAGAGTCCCATCCTATCTACATTTAAAGCCTTCAAAAGACATTTTCCCACAAAATGTTTCACAATTCCAAATTAGAGTTATAGCTGCTTCTCAGTTGAATCTTGCAGGAACAATGAAAATTTATGGAAGAAAAATTGACATAAAAACTAAGAACTTTTTTGCCACCTATCAGTTGATGCATTACTTTAATTTATATGTATAGGGAATTTTAAAAATGGCTGTGATCATTGGTTTAAATTGTTTAAAATTATAAGATACCAGGAAACTTATGAGTCCAATATTTTTATTTCAAGATCTTCAATTTATAACTATTTAAGTCGGCTTACTTCTTGGAATGCTTTCCGAGGTCCGTCGCCGCCAACAGCCTTCGGGTTGCTTCTAGTGAATAAAAAGATCTTGAAATGCTTAAAAAAACGATTTTGATATTGTGGTGAATTGGCATGACATTATATACAGATTTTGTCTTCATTTATCCCTGTTATTTCGTGAAAATATTTGGCATAACATAAAATATCCCGAACATCTGGTCATAGGCCATATTCTAGCCATAGTTTTTGACAAAAAACTGATGAAATAGATATTGCTTTGATTATTTCGCTGTGCAGTCTCACCGCTTTAACACACAATTTATGGAATTTATGGTCAATAAAGGGCGAGTTAATAATGATACAGTATTAAAAAATATAAATAGAATGATACAGAATTTTGTCAAAATTACTGTTTCCTACTGTCCTGACCTTTCTTCTATTAAGTGCGTTAGCATTTTCAACAATGTCGACAAACTGATGAATTTTATCCTCGTTTTGTAAATATTCACGTAGTGTAGACTCGGATTATGTTCTGTGGCTGTGTCAGCTTGTTTTACCCCTTCTCGAATTATTTTGATAACATTGTGTCTTTCTTCGATCGTATAAGTTTTTTGATGACTTTTACGCTCTTTCGACTTTATTTTCAATTTATTCATTTATCGAAGAAATATCTTAATAAATCTTAAAATATTTAACCAATATAAAATTGTTGAACAAATAGCTAATCTCATTGCCCATTACATATTAAAAGTAATCTCATTGCAAGAAAAACAAGCCAAACTAATACATTTCATTTTCTGAGAAATGATAATATATATATATATATACAAGTATGAAATTTGTGCGGTATTTTAAATGATCTTAAGGATTGTGTCAATAGTAATGCTTGTTTATTTATTTATTTGTAATTTAGTAAAATGTTTTATTTGTATAGGTAATAGATTTCTTTCAGCCTACATTTTTGTAGTTTTTATAAAGCTTCTACACTATTTTTGATGATGAGTCATAAGTATTTTTTTCCATTTTGTTCTAATATGCTTATTTTTTGTTTAAATAATTGTTTTAGATTTTTAATTGGTTTTTAAATATTTTAGATATTTGATTTTGTGTAGTTTGGTTGTTTGTAGATCGATTGTACTTGTTTATTATTTTTACTATGTTTACTTTCCTCTTTTTTCTACGGTTGAGTTTCTGAATTTGCAGATTTTGGTTTGTTACCGTATTTTCCTGATGGTTTGATGAGTAATAACGCTATAAACACGCATTATTCATTTCCGAAGTATATAACTGCCGTCATTACATTGTTTCCATTATTTTAAAATTTTGCTTTTATTTCATTGGCCTTATAAATTTTATGGTTCTGTAAAATAATTTTTAGTTTTTAGTTTTTAATTTTAAATTTTAGTTTGTTCAATTTGTTTGATTAATTATAATAATTTTTTATGGTTGCATAAATATTTGCTTGTTTTTTTAAATATTTCTATAAATATGTAGTTTGGTCATATATTATTAGTACTTTATTTGCGATGGATATTCTTAGTTTGTTATTGGATGTGATAGTGTGTGAATTATACTATTATCATTTTGTTCATTGTTTTCATAACGAATAGAGGTTTGATTAAAATATTTTTATTCAGTTTTCAAGAAACAACATTTAAAAAGACATTCAACACTTGCGAAATACCGGTACTTTAAAGCTAGAAAAAGTGTCTGAGAGTTGCATTCGTATCTTTCATGCTTAACGAAGAGCTTCACCCGAGATGTAAGATACACAAATTCAAATTTACCGAATTGGATGAATACGGCTATTGAATTATACTTCGTAAGCCATAAGTGCCGTGTAAAGTATAGATATAGTAAATATATAATTAAAAAAAAAAGAAACTACAAAATGAGTGCGAAAACATTGTTAAATTTTAATTACTTCACAAAAAATAATCGTTTTTTCTGGAAAACGGTTATTCTGCATATTAATTCATCCTTGTGTATATAAACTCAAAATAAATAGCTTGTAAATTACAACTATTCATGAGGATGTGTTTGGTTTCCCGAAGCCGTAGATTTAAAAAAAAATCATGGGGAAGATGGAGTTCAAACTACCGAGTTCTACAGTGACGGATTTCGAAAGGTCAAACAAACGCTGGAGACGTTCGGTGTAGAGATGTAAAATGAGAAAAAAGAAAGTTTCCATCTCAATTTTGTAATAATAATTAAAACTTTACGATGTTCCGAGATAATTATTAAGACCTTACGATATGACGGGTTATTTAAATCAACTGCTTCCCGAAAGCAACCGAATCAATATGAATAGCTTGTGAAGTTGGGTTATTCGCGATTTTCTCCCCACTAAACTCGAGGAGTTGATGACAATTTAAATTCCGTAAAATTACAATTTCTTTCCAGTTAAAATGAAACTTGATTAGGTAAATTAGATGATGATGCAAATGAAGTGAAAGGAATTAAAGATATTGATATATAAATAAAACAGAAATGAAGGGAGGTAGAGGATAGCGACCTGCCGATAGAGATTTATAATTTGGCCTGAAGAGAAATCGCGTATTAAGCATTAAGCTACGAAGCTACTGTTTGTGAGAATTGTGTTTTTCAAAATGAGTTTTTTGGTAAGCTTAGATTTCATATTTAAATTATAATCAAGGATAGTTGAGTTAATTGGGGCTCTAAAGAGGACGACCTTATTTATTCCCTAGTGATTGCTACTAAAGTATTTTTAGTTTGTTCTTAAATGTCTTCTGGTGGAGTTTGTAGTTTTTGACTCATACATTAGATCGAAATATGCCTCCAGAGCAGAGTAATGAAGAACGGGCGTTACAAGTTATCTCCACGATCAAATGCTTAGTATACAAGTTCTGTTTCACAAATAATTTGTGTTTTACTGTTCTCGATCTCTTCAATATACGATCAATACATTCTAATTTATAGTAAGAGGTTTCGATTAGCGTCGCTTATTTTAACGATCAACTAATATCAAGTGTGTTGTTTACTTTTTTACTTTTTTTTTTTTTACCTTTTTAAATGAGCGTGGCCCGGTTTCAACGATAATTTAAAACTAAATTTTTGAAGCTTCTAATTATCATAAAGATTAAAATAAGGAATTTTTGGAATGCAGAAAACATTTGAATTTTGAAAATGAAAAAATCTTAATCATTATTTTTTGAAGAATTTGAGGTAAGAACATAATTATAATATTTAAAGAATAACAATCTAAAATCGAATTTTATCAAGAATAATAATTAAAAATGAAGTTTCTGACTCTATTATTTCTTAACAAGAATCAAAGCTTTTCGATACCCCGAAATACTAAATCCAACCTTACAATACTTTGGGTTACTTCAATTCACAACTCCCAGAAACCAAACGAATCAATATGAATAGCTGTAATGTACATCATTATGTACATAAGGATCAATTAATGTGTATTATAAATTCTATCCAGATATTTCGGTTATTTATGAGTGATATTAAAACCTTTTCGACCTTCCCACCAGCATGCACGATAGATTTAGTTCCGGGAGTTTTACTAAAATCACGATATTTTGCTTTTGATACTGAAAACGTGAAAAACATAGAGAGCCAGTGCGTGAAATCGCCTAATCCCATAACTAATATTGTTTTCCTTTGTCCCCAGAGGATCGGCGTGTGATTGATCAGGATGAGCGTCGGTGTTCTGAGCCTGGATCAAGAGATTGGTGCGAGCGACGCCGTCCAGCTAGATCCTCTGACAGAGGAGGCCTTCATCGCAAACCTTCACCAAAGGTTCAAAAGGGACCAGATCTACGTGAGTAGCCTTCTCTCTCTGTTACATGTCATTGAATTCGAGAAATATTCTGAGAATACTTGAAAAACACTCAATTTACTCTTTCTGAATAACATACAGGGTGTCCGGTCTAAAAGTGTCCAAAAGTTGTAGCTCATTATTACGGAACTATCCATTAAAATGTAATAGACCATTCCTTTGCGGATTGTAAACTCTTCCAACATTTTGGGTCCATATCGTTTGCGTTGTATGGTAGCCAACAATCGGCATGAAGGCGAAAAACCTGTTCCACGAGTTCCATTAGTCTGGCTACCAAGATCTCCGGATTTAATTTTCACAAGAGGTTTCCTTAAATCCGATGTGTGCCCATAACATATTTAAACTTTGGATGAGTTGAAGAGCGCATTCCTCCAAGAAACTCGTCTAACAACTCCTGATATGCTGTGAAATACTTGAAGAGAATTGTTTTACTGTTTAGACGTTTGCCGTGCTACAAAATGAGCCCACATCCAAACCTATTTATATTAAAGCTTTGTGAGATGTTCTTCATGTTTAAATAATTATTTTTAAAAATACGAATGATTAGTTCCTTAAAAATAAGTCATAATTTTGAGTACGTTTGTGGCGGCTGCCTACGTCATCTTTTGACATCATTTTTGACTGCGGAGCTGCAAGGAGAATTGAAGGACAAAAGCAGACGATCTTTTCTCCATTCGCTTATGTTTTAAATTTGTAAATGTTTAGTTTGAGTAAAATGAGTCGTTCTTTGCCTCTCAAAAAGGACAAGAGTAATATGAAGAAAAGATCGTTTGCTTAAATAATTATAAAGAGATTTATTCCTGTGCGATTAGCAACAAACCATTATTTTTATTATGTGTTGTTCTATAATTTTTAGAATGAGTCTACTGTTGTTAATGATTGGAGGTGTTTCTTTTTACATTAAAACAAGAGTTATCTAAAAAAAAAAAAAAATTCCCACTTGTGGCGGTCGCGAAACGGCAGCGCAGATTCGAACCCTGGACCAAGGGATCCGAAGGCGACGGGCCTACCAATCAGGCCGAAAAGATATCTCCTCGGGCTGGTTGAGTAAGGCTTTTTAACGTTGAAGAGCGTCGCTGCAATACTCCCCCTCCAAGCGAATGGAGAAAAGATCGTCTGCTTTTGTCCTTCAATTCTCCTTGCAGCTCCGCAGTCAAAAATGATGTCAAAAGATGACGTAGGCAGCCGCCACACGTTTAGCCCGGAGTCTCCCTGTATATAAAATATAAAAATTTTAAAATCGACTCTTACGAGGCAAAAGAATTAAAAAAATTTTATTAATCCAGAAAGAAATTAAATGAAAATGCACTGAAAATGATAGTTTATCACCATGATACATAAAAAAAGATGATGATTTTTTCAACCCAGCTGTAAATGTTTGACTAAAAACTAAAGTATTGTGAGGACTCCAGTTGTCTAACTATCTAACTTATTATTAACAGTTTAGTTTTTAGTCAAACATTTTCAGGTGGGTTAAAAAAATCATCTTTTTTATGTATCATGGTGATAAACTATCATTTTCAGTACACTTTCATTCATTTCTTACTGGCCGAAGAAAAAAACTGTTTACTTTTTTGTTCTTTATTTTCTCTTTTGCAAGATGGAAATACTTATTTTTTTTTTAAATGTACGCATATTATTTTCTACTTTTCTGGGGAGGGTTCTAAGAGAATTTCAAGCATTTTTTTTAGTTTTTGTTATTAGTATTAGTTTGATAATTGAATATCGTATTGTCATCCTATCTGAGCTTGTGTGCAAAATTTCAAAGCTGTGAGACAGCTAACCTATTAACGTCCATCGACCTCCAACGACAGCAGACAAGTCTGAAATTTTGTAATGACGCGTTTATTTCGTGTTGAAACCGGGAAATATTTTATTCAGTCGCAATCTATCTCTTGGAAGTGTTACAATTGTGCATTACTCTCACAGTACATATATTTCGTGAAATTGTCTTAGAAAGTATGAAATTTCGAACGTTAGAGATATTAATGACATTTTTTTCCAAGTTGAAAGGAAAAAATTTAACTTATATAATCGTTATTTTATTTCTCCATATCTTATTCACCAAATAATAACCTTTCAAAATAATATTTTACCAAATATAGAATTCATACTGATTTTTATTCATATTAAAAATTTTCTGTAAATTGCGATGTCTTCGAGCGAAAGAATATCTACTTTTGAAAAATTGAAACTGTGTTGTTACTTTGGGCTTTAATCATTTTGCACGAGTGCTCATTGGTTAGAAAGTTATTGCCAGGAATATTCCAGTTGAGCACCAAGTTCGAGTACTGAATCCGATGAAATTTTTTCGTACCGAATAATATAGAAATTTCTATTCGTTAAACGGAGTTTGGATTCATCACATATAATTTTTTCTCTTCAATATAACTTACCAATGAAGCAAAGAAGAAACGTGACACCTTAACTGTATAATATTCATGCACATTTACATTAATTCTTATATTTTCGTGTCATTTAAAAAAGTCTTAAGAAGTTTGAAAGAAATATAAATTGGACCCATATTTTCAAAATTACGAAAATCATTATTTTACTCCGAGGGGGATTATAATAGGTTAATTTCATGCCAAAATGCACCCCAACACAAAAATTACAATATTCTTTTTTTATTCACTTTTTCCTTTTATTTACATTCATAACAGGTTTGAATTTAATATTCAGAAGGGGAGATGAAGTATATCTTTCAGAATATAGCAACATTTGATATCAAAGATAGTTCTTACCTTCGAATGCGGAAAGTGCCATTCGAAAGGTAAATTAAGTAATAAATATTAATTTTCATACAATAATATGTATATTTAACTACTAAAAAAAATTCTTGTAATTTTAGCGGTTATATTTTTTTTTCTTTTAAATATGTACATTATACTACAGAAAAGTTATTTGAATTTTAGCTACAGATATCGAGTCTGAAAAAAATAATTTCTGTAGTGTGAGTCACATGAAAATTCAATGCTGTCCACTGCGGCATTATTTTTCATTAAAGAAAATGAATTTGTATCCGAATAAATTGAAAAGTATTTATACTAAAGATTTTATGAAAAAATATGCACTCAATTCAATATTTTCTTTGGCAATGTTTACTCAAAATAAAAATTAATTATAGCATCTTCCACAGATATAATTTTGGACTCAATTATTATTAATTATTTAAAGAAGCTTTAAACAAAAAAATTTAATGTTGAAATACTACATTCAACAATAGGTATATTTTCATATGCAAATGAGATGGCTGTATATGAAAATATACCTTTGAGTGCACCAGCTGAACGAAAAGCTAAGTAAAGAAGATTAAAAGAGTCTGGAAAGTATGAAAAATTTCGCAAGTCAGAAACAAATCGACAAAAGTTAGCCAGAAATAAAAGTAAATCGGCAATTACGGCAGCAAAAAAATAAATCAAAATAATAAAAAAAGCGAGTAGAAATGAGAAAATACTGTGAAAAAATGTCTTCAGAAAATAATTTCTGTTTCTGTTACTAGACCGCCTACACCTTTCGAATCAAAGAGCTCTTACGGAAAAGCGATGTCTCAAGGCTAAATGAAGCTGTAGTCCATTCACATTGCTGTTGCTTCAAATTATATGCATCAAGACGAGTGGGCCACTTTCAATGAGGTGATTGTGGGTAACAATAAGAAATGTAAATCTAAATTTAGTATGAAGAAAGTTATCTGTCAATCTAATGGTGAAAGAAAAAATTCTGCTTTCAAACAGAAATTCTCAATATATTTAGGAACAATAATATACGGAGGATTCCAATGGCACTTCACTGCCATTGGACCAAGACCATCTATAGCAGAGGTACTCAAACTTTTAAACTTCGGGGAACTCTTTGAGTTTACTATTATCTTCAAGGAACCTCTTGATCAAAGAGAAAAAAAGGATATAAAAGCCTTAAACTATTCAAATTTATAAAATTATTATATCTCTGTTTTATCACAACACAAATGTCTTAATAAGAGAATGAATGGTAAGGTAGCTAATGGGTATTGGGGGGAGGGAGGGCTTCTAAAATATATTCTCTGCATAATAAACAAAAGCAATGATATTTTAAATTATAACAAATTAATAAAAAGAAAAAAAATTAATGACTTGGCCGTGATTGTTTTTCATTACAAAGTATTTTTACGTCTGGAATAATTGTTGAAATCCGCAATTCAATATCCTTTTCAGCATCCAATCTGTTTTCAAGATTTTCGGATGCATATGCTCAAACATATGATATTAGACATTTCACAGGTCTTTTGGCAATTTCAGGGTATTCTTTTTCTAATGTGAATCCAAATATACGTGATATCTTCTTGATTAAAATTTAGTTTCAATTGAGTGTAGGTAGATATATCAATTTACTATTCCCTTTCTTTTATTGGGAGTTTGGAGGTGTCACAGTTCTTGAGAAGGAGTTTAGATGTAAGATTTTTCTTTTCAATTATTCTTTTTGATCAGGGAAGTATTCAAGAAATGTTTTTGCAGATCTGATTAATGTTGGACCAAATTAATTTTTACATTTTTATCGGGATCAGCGTTACCGTCTACTAAAATACTATGCAAATTAGGAAAGCATTCAATATTATCTTTCAAAATGCAATCTGCCCCAAAATTTCAATTTCAAAAGAATGGCACCAATTTTTTTATATACCTTGAAAATAGTGGAATAAGTGGACAAATAAGTGAGCGAGTCTTCACTTGAGCAAAGAATGGAAACTAATATGTCTCGGTTAATGTATTTGAAGCATGTGACTTTTACGAAATTTAAGATTTTATTTTATCCATAAAATGTTTATTTATGTTTCATTTTACAATCAAACTTCCTTTAAGCATTCGATCATTTATTAAAATTAAAATGTTACTGAAATTTTGGCACTTTGACTAAATAAATAGTGATCTATTGAGGAATTCCTGTCAAACATCTAGGGAACCCTAGGGGTCAGCAGATCCCATTTTGAAGACTTCTGATCTATAGGAAAAGTGCTATAGATTGTCTTGGAGATACTCTTTAAACGTAGAATGAGAGAGGCTACTCGGTCTAGAAACATAGATCCATAGATAGCTGAAGAATTTGCAACTTTTGCCAAAAATGTATGCCCAAACATTAAGGCGTTATATGTTTCACAAGAAGAAAGTAATGAAAGAAAAAAATTGACAATGTATAGATGCCAAATGAAAACGAAATAAAAACGATAAAAAGCACGAGAAAAATGCATTTTTTGAGAAAGTTTCTCCTTATAAGAAGTGTTCTCTCGTGTCAGGTGATATAAAAATTAGGAGCCATTTGATTTCATTTCAACTTCTATGACATCTTTTTCATGATTAGTGGCAGTAAACGAACCCATAACTCAAACAATAAATGTTAGAGAGGGGGCATAGATTTTCTTAGCTGAGAAAAAACAATACAACATTTTGCGGAACAAATTATTTCAAGACAGGAGCCTTTGATACTAACAATAAAATATAATTGATGTCTTAATTATAAATGATGACAGGAGCCTTTGATGCTAACAATGTATATTTCTAAGTCTATAAAAGACACTTTAAAATATTCTTTTTCTTAAAGATAGGGTATATTATCTGAATTAATTAATGCAAGAATAACATAAAGAGAATTTCTGACCCACCATTTCATAAGCATATGTACTATACATTTTGTAAATGTTAATTTTGATGAGTTAACTATATGATAATTAAAATGTTACTATTCTATTTTTTCAAATTGAAAACAATTTGTATTTAAAGTGGTTTTGTATAAGTACCAATTAAAACATTTGGAAGTGTAGAGAGAGTCACAATAATTATGTAATGTTAGTCACAAGCAAAAAGCCTTGTTAAAAATTAATTATGCACTTAATTTATCTAAAAGTAATCGGAACATAAAATGGCATTTTTATTGAGAAGTAACAGTCGAAAAAGTTTTTTTTCTACTTCAAAAGAGGAAGAAATTAAAATTTTTGCATTTGATGCAGATTATCACTTCCTTTTCAAGTAGTATTAGTCACAATATAGTTTTATCCATGTGCAAACTATATAAAACAATTTTGATAAAATTTAGCAGCTGCAATTCATAAATATGGCAGCCACAAACATAGAAATGCATCAAATTTTATTTTTTTCCAATATTAAATCTTTCATAGATATTTTAAAACTCAAATTTTTCTCAACTGTAATGTGAGTCACGCTTGGAATTAACCAATACAACTTTGACAAACGTTTGAAAAAGTAATCTTATTTAACAGAAAAGTATTCATTTTTAAAAAATATCGAGGAAAAAAATTTAGAGGAAAGAAAAAAATTTTCAATACAATTACTTAGAAAGTTATAAAACTGTAAGAAAAACAACCAATTAAAATGCCTGAAAAATTTTCTGTTGATGAATTTTCAATAAATTAATGTATAAGTTAAAAAGTTTTTTTAAATACGTGTATGAAATTTCAAACTCCAAACACAAAATGTGATGAATAATTTCTGAGAAATTCTGCAAAGTTCAATACTTTTTTTTTAAGAAAAGTAAATTAGAAGTTCAAAAATAAAATAGCGCTTGTTAAATAAGATTTAGCTTTTTTTATAGCTCTAGAAGTTCTTAATAGGTTTTAGTGTTAAACCTTTAATATCAAAATGTACAGAAAAAAGATGGGACTCTTTTTTTTTTCCTTTCCTCCAAAAATCTAAAATTAAATTTTTTAAGGGTTCTGGGATCTCTTATGAAACTCAAACTGGTTTTATTCGATTCTATTTAAAGGATCTCAAATTTTCTCATAAAATTCTACTTATTCGAATAACTGAAAAACGGAATCCGAGTCAGGAACAAACTGAAATGGTGAATATATAGCCTTCTAGAACCAATGTTGTATGCACAAAAAATTCTCTGAGCTCAAAATTCATCGTATCATAATAACACGTTCAATCTCGCTATCTGAACTATCCAATCTCCTTTCCATTCACTATTCTGCAATACAATACAATGCAAATTTACGTAAATCATGCCTCATTTATAAGTCGGGCTCGAATCAAATCACGTCATAGAAAGCCCTTTAGGTTTTGTTGAAGGGAACCATTTCAGTAAGGGAAACTGACAACTCGATGGTCTACTTTGAAATTGGTACTGAATCTCACGACTCAATCATCCATCACCGGGCGAATAGTTCATTACACCAACCACCTACTAGTATATGGGACCGTTATAAAATCATTCCATAGACTTTACCTTAAAACTCGTTTTTCTTAATTATGCTACCACAGAATTTCTAAATGCTGTTCGCCTCTGAGTATTTTCTTCTAACACGTGCAAAAGTAATTCAACAATTTATATAAATCATGATTTATTCACAAGTCGAGGTTCTCAAGTCAAATAACGTCATAGAAAAGATTATAAGGTTGATTGAAGGGAGATCCCGTTACAAGTGAAGTAGTCAGAAGAGCGGGCACTGATTCAGACATTACTCTTTACTTGAAGCTGATTCAAAAGTACAAGATCTGTTGGCAATGATACGCTTAGTTAATCTAGTAAAAAGTGGACTCAAGATTTAATTTTTAATAGATTTTTTTTAAAAAAAGTATTAATTTAACATTTTTATTAAAGTGATCATGATTCGAATGACAGAATTATAAGAATTTATGAATCATTCTGAACAAATGCTTATTTTTCAGCTATATTATATTTTAATATATAGACTGGCAATTCCTTTATTCCGGTCTCAGAACGATCCGCAGCATCAAATGAGTTCATTAGTAATAAACAATTTACGTAATATTTTATTAACCCTTTAAATATGTATTTTATGATTTGAAATTAGATGGATTACAATACTCATTTCGGGGGTTCAAACGAAGTATGGGTTGCCCTTTGGCGATTCAAATGTAATGATTTAGGTTGTGGTAACCCTTCATTACTTAACCTCATTATGTATCACTACTTTGGGGATCTCCTTTCTAAGTTGGGGTTTTCTCCGGAAGTCGACAAGGGGTACCCAATACTTCATTCTAACCCATTTCATGTTCTATTCCTTAAATTTCAACCTTGATGCCTCTAAAGTTCCGCCGTGCAGCCGGGCTGATGGACGTTAAATCTGTCTAGGCTCAAAGTCCTCCCGTCAATGGGGTGGAGAATTTACGAGAGGGAGGTGCTAGGTCAGGTGTTGCCCTCTTCACTTCACCGAGGTTCAAAATTACGCGGTCCATCACCAATGGCCATCGTGTTGCTTCGAGAGCGACGTTAATAAAACCAAATCTTTAATTTCAAATTTAAAAAAAACTCTCCCTGAGTTTTTTGCTAAAAGTTGATTTGAATAGATGTTGCTATAAAAGGCTAAAAGATAAAAAGGCTAAAATATAAGGCTATAAGATGTGGACTTCCTGATCATGAACTGGAATCAAAAAATGAGAAAAAAAAACAAACAAACCATAGTAACTCGTTCTTCTAACTTCCACATCATGTAGAAATTTTGATACTTTATTCACGTTCATATGTCATATTAACGTATATGGTATGTCTTTTGTAGAATCAGGTCTCGAAACGTTAACTTGAACAGCAGCGATCAAAAAGTTCAAGACCTTAACCATTGAACTTCCCCAGTCCAGACTGTTGTAGTCGCATGCTCATGGAGGGTGTTATTTCTATCAAATCGTGATATCGTTGATGCCACTAAAGATATGTCCGTTGAGTATTATGGATGATGTACGTTATACGGCAGAGCTATATTGGCATCAGGATTCGAATCCACCACTCGATGGAACAACGCCAATCGCGAGTTCGTTACCATGACTTCCAAACTACAGCCGCCGCAAATGGGTGAGCTAGAGATTATACCTCATGTTGTTCATACAATTCTATATTGCAATAAGTCACATTATTCGATTTGTAGGATACTTTATTGAACAAAATATTTTATACACCACTGTCTCTTCACTCAACATCAACTGTATTGTAAATGGCATCTGAATTACCTGATAACTTATTATAAAACTATGTCATTTAAATTAGTGTAATTTATGTTTTCAGTTAGGATCGAAGCCATAAATATCGGTATCGTAAGAAAAAACCCAAAAGTGAACATAAACATTTCATTGTAAATATTTGTAAACAAGCACAAGGAATTCATTGATAGTATTTTAAAGGCTAACAAGAAAACTCGAATCGCGTAAACGTGTTTGTAAAGAGGTTCTTTAATTGTGATTCTTTCATAATAACATTAAAGATTAGAACACAGATATAACATTAAAGCTTTTAATTTCTCCACAAGACATTCGACATAAAATTCTGCAAAAAACTGCGCTTGGAAAGCTCTTAGAGAGTTCAAAAACGCAGTTACGCAGGCAGATATCTTGAGTCAGAATTCTATTCGTGTGGAGACAGCCTTGACTGTGTGGGATGATATAGAATGAATGCCGTGACACTTGAAAGCTTAAAGAGCTCCAGCGATGGAATTTGTTTAATCTGTGTCTTCATTAATTTAATACTTTGGCTCAAATGTTTATGATATTGCTTCGCCATTATCTCACTTAACGGGCGTTAGGTGCCAACGCGTTCAGTTCCGGTAGACGAGACTAATGTCATCACTAAAGGAGGGAGATTCTAAAACTGTAATGACAGAGGGAATAGTTGGGAAGGTGTTTCGAAATGCTTAACGCGTTTGTGGTAGAAATACGATGGTCATCTGAACGCAACTTTGTTTTTAATTACTTTCCTTGTCAGTTCTTATGAAAAATGCGTGTTTTGTAAATAGGGCAAAAGAAATTTGAAATAAAATTCAAAAACTAGTTTTATAATAGTTTTTTTTACTTAAAAAGGAGTTTATGAATTTGATACGTTTTTATCACACCGTTTCATGTTAAGTAATTTAGAAATTTGAAATATTCGTGATATATTTCAAATACAATATCCTTGATTTACGTGTATCATTTCAATTCGATATGTAAATTCTTGCCAAATGCGTTGTAAAGGGTCAGTTTTAATGGATTGTACAGCAGCAAAACTCCGTTGCTCGAATTCCTATAAATTTGTGTAGAATGGTGGCTCACACACATTATCTTTCACAAACCCCAGAAGAAATAGCACGGGGCCCTATCACGGGACTTAAGTAGCCAGCTGTGTAACATCGAGTCATCTGATCCACTTCGAAGGATTCAATTACAAGGTAGCTCCAAGAAAGCTGCTAAAATGTCTTTCGAGAAATAGCTTCACGAAGAGCAGAAGAAGGTCATCTGTTTTTCACAATACATAGTTTCCACGGTTTTCCTTTGTATTCATTAGTACTTATAATTCTACGTTGTTTATTTCTGAAAATTTGAAGTTCAGAAATCGGATGAATCATTTTGAATTATCCTGTATTATTACGTAGTTGAGCGACTTTTAAATATAGGAAAAGTTCACAAAGTCAACAAGCAGGTATTTTCTGAGTAGATTGAGATTTTATTCCGAAAATCCCTCCTGTAAGTACACTATTTTTCCTTTGAACAAAAAACAATTAACACACACATATAAATAATAATAGAGCGACTCAAATTTCCTCGGATGCTTACCTTTTTTAAGTAAGTGCAAGCATCATGACCCCGAGAACCCCTAGTAATGTTTCTTTCCTATAGGGTTTATTATCTTTAAAACAATACGGGTGATACAACCCCACCCCCGGGATATCATAGCGATGCTTCTCCATTTACGGCACTCCTTCGTGTTATTCATTTTAAACATTCTATCACTTTTTTCAAACGGCTAGATTACAGTTAAATCTTATTTTGAGCAGCAGAGCCACACCTGGCTCTTTCACAATTAAACTTCATTCCTCACTCGTTCCAACAATCATCAAACGAGACAATTCAAAATCTCATGAGGCACATAGGTTTTGTTGAAACGCACAATCGCTCACATTTCTAAACTATCAATAATCATTCTTGACTTTCCTAGATTCGTCTCGATGTAACTGTTTTTGTAGCAAAATTTGTCATCCATATTTGTCACCAATGTCCCTTAACTTTTTTTTGACATTACTGACGCATTCTCTCCTCGTCTGTAAACCATCTTTCCGGACACAAAAATCTTTCAGTTTGAAAAAGGATAAGGTTCATGGTTTCCTTAACAATATTATAGCTTGAACAGAAATATTATGTATAGAATTGAAGTCACTGGACATTAGGTAGTATAATTCATATTAAATTCACGTTTAATCAAATTTAAAACAGTATACCTATTATTTTAGACTTTGGAAGTAAGTTTAAACGTTAAATTTAATTTATAAAGAAAGCGTTGTGAAATTCCCTCTAGTTATGTTTTGTTATATTTTAAGATCTCAATAAGCTAACAGAACGAAAATGGTAAATTTCTACTGCTCCGTTTTACAATAGCAAGCACTAGTGCCTTCTATAATACTTACAAAAACATGGTAATGTAATTCTTCGATTTAGTATATATAAGGCAGGGGTCTTGGAATTCTTTAGCCTTAGGGCCCTATTGAACTCCTCCACTAAGTCATAAGTACCAAGACCTATCATCGTACTGTAGTTTTGAATTATGCACAAATTTTCGTTTTGAGTTTAGCTGGCGAATGACCTATCTTTGGCACGCGGAGAAGTATGTAAGCAATCAAAATTGCTGTATTAGCAATTATGGTAGATGCTTAAGGGCCAGTGTCACAGCGATTTCTGATCCGCGTGCTGTGCGGTATGTATTGTTACGACCATAAAGGGGCCGTCTTGCAGAGAGTAGAGAAGTTAAATGCAGGATGCGTACCCACGGTAGTTTAGTGGTCACGGTCGCGAATTCGTGGCCGGAGTTGTTTCTATCTCGTCATGGGTTCTAATCTTGATTTTACAAAAGATCTGGTAAGATCTAAGAGTAAGTCACTTATTGTAATGATTTTTATGATAAACATTATATCATTAATCGCAGTTAAATTGTGCAATTTTTCGCTATGTGTGTCAGTTATTGTGTTTTTAATTGGTATGGTATGTGTGATTTACTTACGAGGTATGTTCGAAAATATGTTTCGTCACTTTTCGAAAGAGCAGATAAACATCAGGGGAAGCAAAAACCACCATAAGAAACCACATCCTGTGCTGGTTCTAAGATGGAAATAATGTCAGCGTGGTAGGAATGACGCATGCGCAGACTGGTGAAGAAGAGAGATGACCGGTGTGCCCTAGATTATTCAAATACAAATCACGATGGCAGACAGACGTGTACTGACAACGTGGACCGACGGAGAAGAGAGTGCTGTTGTTCGGTATGATTGGGCACGTGAGATTAGTCATCCATGGACCCCTACAGACTGTGTAGAGTGAATGGGTCATGTCTCGTCAAATGGTTGGACGCTGGTGTTGCAGGTTCAGTGAAGAAAGATGGCGTAGGGACGATGAAAGTCAAAGTGGGCGTCCCTCCCCATCCACGAATGAAAACAATACTGCTATGATACAGGACATGGTGTTAGCGGATAGGCACATAACTGTGTCCGATGTAGCTTACACACTGCGTATTGGTCGTGCTCAGATACATCTAAGACAATATCAAGGTGGAGCAGGCTGTGCGGCGAAAATTCCTTGCATTACAAAGCACCGAGTTTTACCAGAGTGGTTTCTACCCTGATTGCGCGCTACAACAAATGTCCCAATGTCAAGTGTGACTACGTAGAGAAATAGTGCAAGGTGTATAGTTCATGATGACAAAGTTTATTTTTGCTATGCAATACATTTTTCTCGTGAAAAATAAATGACGAAACCTACTGTCGGAATATCCTTCGTACATCGAGGATTTTACAATGTAATCAAAATAAACTGTGGCGGACTGGATTGGTGGTGTTTACAGATCGTAGTAGACCCTGTAATAAGAAAAATAAGAGGTTGGTACTCGTTTGGGTTTATTTCATCTCACTTCCCTTCACGCAATTTTAAAAAACTACAGCACACAATAAACCACTACACTTTACGATCGAGTTTGTTACCATAAAATTGGTAACACTTTCCCTCTGCAACTGAGAAATCTCTTAAATTTGTGACCTTCAGGGTTCATTATTAGGTTCTGAGACATCGGATTTTATAGCTAATAAATCAACAAATAGTCATTTGAAGAAAAAGTTAACTAGACTTTTGTTTCTATCCTGAGATAGAGTACCTTCAAAACACAATTTTTGGTCTAAATATCGATTTTTTAATTTTGGTCACATATTAAAATTCAATCTTTTATCCTTCAAAATCTGTTTCTACCTCATTTAGGTACTGAATTTTACAGATGTTCTTATATTACTGGATAATAAATTTCTCTGATCGGGAAGAATATATAAACAGGTTTTTTTATATTTTTCATAACTGCAAAACTCAATATTTCAAAATGATAAACATCAAGGAACCTGAAGCCTTACATAAACGATTTTCAAGTTTTTTACGTTGAATAGACTATTTTCGGGATTTTATATTGTAATAAAATTATAATTACAATGACTTTTTAAAAAAATTTCACTGTTCAGAACTCGAGCTACCATAACTTCCTAAGTAAGGAAGTCATTATCTAAATAGCCTATTCACTGGATAAGGTAATATTCTATATAATTCAGCTTACAAAATATTGATATATTTATTTTCCTTTGAGCTTCCATGTCTTGAGGAAAATCTTAATTTTTGCTTATATTTATTTAAAATGTCCTTTCGACAGTAAAAACAAACTTTTCTTGGATTTTTTCTAATTTTCAAGCCCCATAAAATTATAAAACATGCATTTTTTAGGCAAAATTTACGTTAATTAAAAAAAATTTCTTCGCAGCTCTACAGTTACCTTAAAATGTTCACACAATCATTAATCTACTGGTGGAGCCGAATCCTCACGTGTCTTGAACTAAATAACATCAAATGCCACTTATTTGTTGTCCGTTGTTTCTTCATCTTTTTAGCACTCGAATATTCTATCTGTTATTGTTGCAGCAGATTCTTCCTCTTTATCAAACTTGTTCCCTTCTCTACCGACTCTCTATTCCTACCGCAGTTCACCTCCATTTGTATAGCTACTCTGGTTTACAAAATTTTTAAGTGGAATTATCCGAGAAGTGTTCGTAAGGACCCCTGATGGGAAGGTAGCTTCCCGATCGCTACGAATTTGGAGGAGGCTTATAAACGAGATTGAGAGAAAATTTGTTTATGAAAACCGTTCCTGTAAAATTTTGAAAATTCTTAACTCCTCCGATTGAAATTGATAAAATTTTAAATTCGAAAGCAAACTTAAAATTAAAATCTAGCCACATTCGCTAATGTGAAAAAAGTAATCCAATTAAAGGTAAGATATGAAAATAAACATGATAATAAAATTTAATTGTATTTTATAGAAAAAATATCCGATTATAGTAATGAAGAGTTATAAGATACAAGTATACGAAATATGTCGCACGGAATTCGATATACAATAGAAATGTGGAGGGGGAAAGGCATTTTGTGAAGGAGGAATTGTAACTAAGCTTAAAATGGCGTGGAGTTATTTTTTGAAGAAGGGTGTGTGTGTTTTCGAGATTTAAAGGTATATTTTTTTTCCAAAATATACCTGAAATTCGTAGGATACAATTTAATATTGCAAAAGTTTCTATGTCATACTGTTTAACATTATTCCCGTTGCTTCACATTATTTCTCGATATGAGGGAGGAGCGTGACAAAATATTTTCTTATTTTACATTTTGTTCATAATGGAAAGTTGAAAAGTTTAAAAATAATCTCTGGGGAATATTTGTCACAGAGAATCGAATTCTTCTAAATAATTCATCACCGTATCGATCAAGGAGGAAATACGAGTAATTATTAGTGTTTTAATGTTTTTTCACAACTTGAAGCGTAGTAGTGAATGACGTTTTTTCTCTCACTCTCTTCTTTTTCTCTTTTTGTATTGCACGCATGCACACATGCACACACACACACACACACACACACATATATATATATATATATATATATATATATATATATATATATATATAAACTGCTGTAACAAATTAGGGAAACACAGGGTGCTGTCACAAATATGCAAACATTTAAATCAATAACTAACACCAAATAAAACATCTAGTATTTAAAGTGTAGCAGAAAAAGAAGACTTCCTATGCAGATCAACTTGTATGGATTCAAAAGAAGAAAATGGATATAAGCGTAGACATCGTGATTTTTCAGAAGCTTGTTTTTCACTACCACAGTTATTAAATTCAATTGTTCCGATCTTGTTTTGAGAAAAAGTAACTTGAAAATGCCACACCTTGATTTACCGATGATTTCCGATAATAAGATTGGGCTTATTATTGGAAGACTTGAATCTGGGGAAACAGAAGAAAGAGCAGCGGACGCTGATAAAATGACAAGATGTGTCATTTCGTGTCTTTCATGAATCTCCTCCAAGAAACAGGGAATGTTGGATGTCATTCAGGGATGATCATCTATGTACTCCCACAACAAATGATATGTCCTGCTATCGGTGCTTCGAGGCAGAGCAAACAATGCTTGTCAATTGCTTTTGGAACAGGGCGAAGAGTGTCTAACTAAACAATTCGAAACAGCCTTCATCGGGGTAATCTACATGTACGTTGATCAAAGGTGTATATTCCATTGACCTCAGGACACCAGCAGCCCGAAGAAGGTTGGCCACAGAACATCGAGATTGGGTGCAGCGTGATTGAAATCAGGCGTTTTTTGCAAACGTGTCCGATTCAGTTTGGAGTATGACACCCGACGTGTTTTGGTATAGAGAGAAAAGAGCATTCGAAATAACTCCGCATTCCTTCATTAAAGATCATACTACAGACAAGGTGGTTTGATGGGTTTTTTTTCTGGAAGCTACATAGATGTGGTCGAACTGACCTGGATATAATTTAGAATGGCAATTTGACAGCCTAAAGACATGCAAATGAAATACTAAAACCTCATATCTTACCTAACGCTGCACCCTTTCTTTTAATTGACGATCCTGCCAGACCTTATACAACTCATTTTACGGAGAACATGCTTGAAGCTCAACAATGCAGCACGTTCTCCTGACCTAATTCCGATTGAACCTGTTCGGGACACACTCGAACGACGCATAGCAGCTAGACCAAGGGCTTCTTTTATTGGAAATTGTTCTTCTTCTGGAGTGGTACAGTATTTCCAGAAGTATTTTAGACAACCTCAACTCATCCATGATAAACAGGTGTGCAGTAATCGTATCTGTTAGATTAGTTAGACTAAGCACCACATTAATCATCTTGTATCATTTCAAAACAATGATATTTTCTTCCATTTACTTGAAATAAAATTGTTGCGAGTGAGCAAGAGAACCATCTTCTTATGATATTTCCATCGTTTTAAAGAATTAAAACTCCCATACATTTTTTGCATCCTTTTTGTGTATCGCGTTTTGTTACAGGCATATAGAGAAAAGAGTCTCTCGTGGTATTTTTATCTCCTTTCCTTGTTCTCCTAATTTCTTTGAGTAGTATATATATCTTAGTATTGATTTACTCGTTTTTTATGTAGTTTGAATTAAGAAAGTTAATTAAACAAATTTGGGCTGCAGGTGTTAAAGAAGTCTTCAATTAGAAGTATCTTTAGGACATTTTTCCATAGTGAAGGAAAAAGAGAAACATATGAATAATAAGGGCTTATTTCACATCGTTACTTTGTAAATTAATAGAATTGTAATCCAAATAATGGGACAACGAAAGCATTTACTCCTCGTGTGGTTTGTGCAATTAATTATCTAAAAATTACTCGAGAGTTTTTGAATAAAAGTACATGTTATTTTTTAAATTTTGTTGCATTTAATAATGTATTTCGTGTAATCAGTATGTTACAACCACGTCCGATAAACCTTGTGCATACAAACTATCCATTATCTTATCAAAGTGCTTTTAGTACATATGAAATTCATTTAGCAGGTAATATGATAATTCCTATAGTTTGAGTTTTCAAGTAATTCAAATTTTTTTATAATAGAACAAACGAAATCCAGTTAATGCAATGTTTATTCTTACAGGAATCTACACAATCATATTAGGGATCTTACACAATTTAAAAGCATTTTGAATTATCATTAAATTCAAAATATTTCAGTGTTATAAACTTATAATCATTTTAATTTATATGATCGTTTTTTTTTTTGCTAATAAGACTTTTTAATATTTGATTGAAAGTAATTTAGTACTTTGTTTGAAAGTAATCAGTATGTGACAAAGTAATCAGTATGTTATTGTTTGAAAGTAATTTAGGTCTCAGTGTTAAAAGGAAACATGAATCGATTTTCCAAAAAAATAGCTTTCAAGTTTTTTACTGAATTCAAAATAGAGTAGGAGATGATCTTGGTCGGGGTTGTATTAATAATGAGGTAATTTCTACACTTTTTCAATAAAACTTAATCTGTCAAGTGATGGTATGTAGAAGTTAAATATCAATTAAAAGTTAATCTTCATCTCTTGATTATGGATCAAAATTGCGAAATCTGTCACCGATAGACATCGGATTACCCTGTAGAAGCATTAATTAAAAAATTGAAGCTTTTATACAATTGTTACGTTATTGGTCGACTTTCAAATGTAGGAAAGATCCATGCAATTATCAAGGAAGCTCTTTTGGAGTAAGACCGTGGTAGCCTAGTGGTCACTGTCACGAATTCGTGACCGGCTGTTCTCGTAGAGTCATGGGATCGAGCATTGATGCCGCTGAAGCCCCGACGTGTTGCAGGGCTGATACATGTTAAATCTGTCGAGGCTCAAACTTTACCCGGAAGCTTGGTGTGGAAGTTAGGAGAAAGAGGTACCAGCTCAAATGTCATCCTCATCACTTGATCGAGGTTCTATATTACGTGGTTCCTTCGCCAATAGCCCTCATGTTGAGTCTAGAGTGACGTTAATAAAACCAATCAATCTTTTGGAATGAATCTAACTTTTGTTCAGAGACTCTCTTGTAAATACGAAATCGTCCTCTCTTAATAGAAGTGAATTAACACATATATGAATATGTGATAACACCAATTCAAACTCACCACAGCAACATGAAGTCACACCATCACGACGGACATAACTAGGACTATTCGCAATTTCCCCTTCACTGACCCCGGGGACGTTTTGGTTTTTGGAATTACATACATTTACAGCTCCCTTACTACCAAATGAAATATGATATGGAAAATCAGAAGGGTAGTGATTTGAATTAGAGATAGTAAATAGGATAGAAGCGAAATAGAATAGAAAGGAAAGAGAAAAGAAATCGATGACAACGACAAGCTAATGAATAGTGCAGATTGGAATGAATAGTGGTAATGAATCGCTTGCATTGAAAGTAGTTGGAAATAAATCCTGACCAGAATAATAGAAGTCGAATCTGCTATAATTGAACTTGAATCGGAAGGAGCGATTTGGTAAGCTAAAAATTTATTACTTAAACGTAGAATAGGCTTAAATGTTAATAGGGATTCGAGTAAAAGCGATCTTGGAATTATGCATCAATGATAAGATAATTTAATAGAAAACGTTATGCAATAACTTTCATTAATAATTCTTCATTATAATAGTACTTATAAAGAAACAAAAACTGAAACTCTTAGAAAAAAATGATAAGTACAAAATTTCCCATCACATCAATGAATGCTATGTTGAGAATCTTTTGTCCTGTCAATGACATCCAGTGGAGTGACCATAATTGTCTAGTTCTGCAGTTGTTAAGCTCCACAGAGTTTCGATTGGATTAAAGTCTTGGCTTATAAAAATTCCCCATATAAATCCAATACATGAATATGATTATCTAGAAACTACTTTTCGCACAAAACAAAAGCACTACAAAGAGATAAAACCTGTTGAAAAGTATAGGATGTCTATTCTTTGAAAAGATCACGTGAGTGGATGGTTTCAATTTAATCTCAGATGTTTCATTTATGTATTTTTTAACATTTAAATTCTCATCAATCGCGCAAATTTCGCCAACACTTTATGGTGATGTACAACCCCAAGTCATATCACTAACGGTATTCAATCAGGAGGCAAATCCCCTTACGGAATTTATGCCGTCAATACCAAACAGGTTAATATTAGTTTCATTAGTCCTGGTAATATCTTCCCACTATTGTTCCGGCCATTTAACATGTGTTTTAATCCAGTTTAATCTTTTCAACCTTTTGGATTGAGTAACATAAAAAATTAATTTTTTGGGGATCTCTAGCATTAATTTCTATTTCTTGTTGTCTGAATAGATATTGTACTCAGTTGCAACCAGCCATTTCATTTCATGTATTTATTCTTTTTGAATTCATTTTATGAGATTATTCTTTTGTCATTTAGGCTCAGTCTTTCACAAATAAACTGCCGTCACTTGCTATTGAATTAATTTTTTTTGCTGCCTTTACCGATCTGAATTTGAAGGGAGTGAGTCCACGTGCACAAATTTAGAAGAGACATTGCGACTCTTCCTTATTATATAACTCTTTTGTCCTTTTAAATTACAAACTTTAAAAGTCTCTAACTTATATTCGAAACACAGATACACCAATTTTTCATCAAATAAAATTTTCCCAGGTTATGGGAGTCTAATAACTTATTTTATAAATTTATGAAAGGGGATGCCACTCTCTTTCGATTCCTAGCACGTTTACTTACAAGTTGAAAGTCAGTATTAAACATCAAGCCTACCCCGATCCAAGTATAGGATTATGCAATTACAGCGAAGGTTCAGTTTCAATGAAGCGTATCTTTGCTCCAGGAATATCAAATTAGATTTCTCACACACTCATCTCGAACGGTTTAAATTTCTTATTATTAAATTATTTCTTTCGTGGGAGCCAAGGGGTCACGGTCACGGACTCGCGGCCCGCGGTTTTCGTCGGGACGTAGGTTCGAGCCTTGATGCCACCGTGTAGGCGGGGCTAATGCAGGTTAAATTTGTCAAGGATCAAAGTTCTCCCGTTGGCGGCGTGTGGAAATGAGGAGAGGAGAGGCCATCTTAGGTCTCTCCAGGATTATGAAACCATATTTTCGGCCACAATATTCTACCTGCAAGGGAAAAAACAAAATCCAAATTTCCGTAACAATATTTATGAGTTAACAGAGTTAACATTCTCATCACCAGAAAAGTTCAAAATCTTAGCTTTGTTTAGCGAAAAAAGCCGCATTATTCTGTTCGTCTTACTTATTCAACCTTAACTCACAATAAGGACAGCCAATAGCAATCGAATTGGCCACTCCCCTCCAACCAATAGGAGAACAACTATTCAACTTCCAATCCATCTCACACCCAAACTGCATCTTAGCAGCCTTCGTCACTCGCTACACTAGCAACCAATAGCAGCTCAGCACTACTACATTAACAGCCATCAGCAAACCAGCTTCTCCAAACACTCTGTACAGCAAGTTCTAATCCCCCTTCACCGAGTTACTTCACAGCTTTTCAAGATCCGGGGCTAGAAGGAAGACGCACGCTCTAATCGCCCCGTCAACGTTATTCTGTTCGTCTAGGATTTAGAAGAGTTTAAACTCTATTTTATGTTTTGACTTTGGCAATGTCATCCATGGACCTTGAAACCCATGACAATTTGGGTCCTTCCCGATGCTTCATTGGTTGTTTTTCAACGTCACATTTAGAAGCAACAAGGGAACTATTGGCAAAAGAATTCTTAATATTCAGCAACAATCAATTTGTAATGGATTCCCACACGCATTTTCAATAAACTAGCCTCTGGGGTTGCTTACTACAATGTCTGGTATGAGAAACTCGTGATATATATAAATTAGCCTTTTATATAAGAAATGTGGTGACAATGATTTAGGAGATAGAAGATTGGGGAGAATAATGGGAACGCACTTTATTGCTTCGAGCGACTATGCGGCTAAATTCTAAGCTTGGACCTGATTCGAATTTTGTGGCTAAAAGTCCAATTTGGATCCAGTGATTTAAAACCGTTTGTTCAGAGTTACCTAGATAAGAAGAATTCTTGTTTATTATATTTGGTTAAGGACGCGGTTTGTTAAATGCTCCATATTAATAATTTGTCTTGATATTGAATATTCAAAATTTGAATTAAGTGATCTGATACCCGATTCCATCAATTTCCACACCTACCAACGTGAGGATTTAAAGATCGTATAAATATTCAACGCTCGTCAGCCATGCTATAGGATGGATTCGGGACTCAAACGCGGGGCTCAAATGAAATGGCATCAGCCATTAGGTCAATGTCAAAACCACTAGCCTAGAGTAGTCTCTTTCCTGCTTCAAAAAATTACTCTTGTAATAAATTTATCCTTGAAATTTTTGTTAATTTCAGCTAATTTGAGGCTTATTTTTGTTCGAAGGTAATTTCACCTTCAATGCCGAACGAAAATGCATTTCTTTATCATTCATTGACGGTGAAAATAAATTTGAGCAGTGAAAATGCTTTCGATAATCGTGACCAATTTTTATTCTGCTTTATAAGAGGTGGACTTTTCGGAAAATGTATACGACTTTAAAGAAGGAAGAAACACAAAAAATGATTTACCTATTCAAATAAAAAAGTAAAATGCCTCCACTACTGAAACTTTACGCATTAAACGGACCGAACGTCGCGCGCTGCTGTCATATTTCCTTATAGCTTCCCTGAGACAATCCTTTTCGCACTGTGGACACGTCCCCCGCAGTTGCAGTGGCGCAACCTATTGAAGGCTTTTCTATGGTCCTTTTGTGCTGTTCCGCATAAAATTAGACTTTGATTAATTGCACGCCGATAGGAGGCAGCCAGCTCTCTTTTGTGGGATGGGTGCCCGCATATTTATAGAAAGAGCTGAAAAAATGGAGGAATTTCCCGAGTTTCTTGCGATAAATAACAGCAATGAAAAGGGGACACCGCTCTGTGTACCTTTATAATTAAAGCAATCGCACCACTTCACAATGTTTCGGCTGGGTTTTGTTTCACTTGAGACCGGGCCAAATACGGAGTTTGCAGAAGATAAATTCCATATGGAGAGAATATTGTGTTCTTGAAACACATATTAATGTGAACATGGAAAACGCTTATTGGTAGTTTGCATTAAAAGAAAATTTGACTTTATTTATTTTTTTTCTATCTGTTTTTTTTCCGTAATAACCGTTCTTTTTAATATTTTTTTTAAAGAAATAAAAATAAATGTGTGCAAACTGGGAATTTAACTCGCATTTGAGCAACACAAGTTATTAACTGTGAATCTTGTTATTTTCGATTATGGATAAGTAACGAGGGTGACACCGGAGAGAGAGAGCTGTTGCCTTATTTTCCAAAATTCCTTACTGTTATTGGTCTTAGATGTCCCCGTTAAAACTATATTGATGCTCCGTAATCCGTCAAAATTGCTAAGCTGGTAAGATCTGGGTACCTAGCAAGCCGGATAAAAAGCGATCATTGTATTTATTTGGCGTGGTGTTTATGTTGAAAGGGTGTGCATTCACAGCTAGAAATAGGTAACTGAAAACGATGGTCAGCAGCCAATACATTTGCGAGTGAAGCCTTTTGTATATAATTTTATAACAGTCAAGTTATGTATACCTTTAGAGTCGACATTTTAAATGAATTTTCAATAAAATAGCTTGAATATAAAAATTTCACATATGTCACTGGATCCAAAAGCTACCGGAATCGTTGCCTACTGGTGGGAAATTTTCTCTTTTAGAGTCTGCAGCAGTACTAAGACGCCAAACTATCCGACAACCATTTCCGTTATTGTCGGCGAAAGTTTCAGTTTGCATGTGGCAAAACTGCGTTTCCTTTCAACGAAATTTGAAATGTCGTCTTCAGTCAGTCTCAGATTCCGTTTTTTTAATAGAGAAATCATCATTTGAAAACCTCTAGATGCTGAAAAAAAGCATATGGAAGGATGTGCGGCAGCTCTTTTCAACAATGACATCAGAAGTTAAAACGCTTTAATAACTAGCCCGAGAAGAAATTCCTTTTGGTCTAGTTGATAAGAGCACTGCAAAAAGCCACCTTACAATTTTTTTCGGACCCAAGTATTAAAGATTAAATATGCTACATGCAGTCAAGATCAACCATAATCCCCCCACACACGCACAAGGTAGAAAAACATTTCCCATTATGTTGGAAAACATCGCACCCACCGAAAGCAGTGACTCACAAAGAACACTAGGTGGCAGAACAGCCAAAAACTACGTGTTTTATTCATTTCCGACGCAATTCCTCGCCTCTGTGTGTCTAAATAAGACAACTTTACTGCGGTTCGAATTCTGACACTATGAGTGATTCATAAATTTCTAAATCATTAATGATACTTCTTGTAATACTAAAGTTACTAAACGTATTCCTTTAAAATTGTCAATAAACAATAATTCCGTTTGGACGAAGAATTATCTTAAAAATTTTCGTACTATATGCCTATCGGTTTCTTGAGGAGATAATTAAAACTTCTGCTTGCTTTTGTATTATGTTATAAATTCTCTTTCGATTCACTTCTAAAAAACATTTATGGCCGCCTCGGTTGCCTGTTGGTCAAGGCGAGAACTCACAGGTGACGTTATTTCCGAGTCGTGGGTTCGAGCCCTGATGCCCCTAAAGACCCGCTGTGTAACGGGATTGATACACGCCAGTGCTCCATATCCAACCGAATGGAAGTTTAAAGAAGGAAGTGTAAGGTTAAGTGTCTTCCTCGTCATTTGACAGGAGATTCAAAATTCCGAGGTCCCTCGCCAAAAGCCTTCTTGTTGCTTCAGAGTGTTCCATTCATAAACAATTTATTAATCAAACCGGAAATACTTTTCCATATTGGTGCAGTCGCTTGATTTCTCTCTCTGAGAACTTTAAATCCCTTTTAATAAAGTGGAAATGTGTGAAAGGTGCACGTAATAATGGTGTATGACGCGTATTCTTAATTTCTATTTAATGATGACAGTTAAAATCGTTATAAGTCACCTGGGAGTACTCTACGGCAGTTAAAATTGAATTTACATACTATTTATCAAATTCTCGAGGACTTCGCGCAACGCAATTACGGAGCATAAAAAATTAAGCTAATATTTAATTCTCGAGGTACACAAAAAACGTGGAAAAAACGGCGAATATCTCAAGACCCAATTAATAAACCGTTGATGAATGGCTATGACAAAGAAAGCTGTTCGCTTCGATCGAAATATGCTAATTTCCATGAACCATTTGTTTTTGCATTTTCCCCCTTCTTTGTGTTCTTAGCTGACTTTAATCCTTCTGTTGATTATTTTTTTATGAAAAAAAAATCGAGATCCACTGAAAAATAGATATAATTTTTATTGCACACTGTGCGTACATAAATTATCAACTTCGGTAACTGAGATGCATTTGGAAAAGAAAAATAAGCTTATTTTATGCCAAGTTTCGATAATCCTTTTTTTTTTTTAATTAAATACATTTAAATTCATACTGTAACACTACGATATCTTTATATTTAGATATATGTTTATAAAAAGAAAATCCCATTCATTTAAAGGAATAATGAAGTAAAATAAATTAAAATAAACAAAAGTTGTGCTTACATTTATAAGGCGTATAGTAACCTTTAGGCAAGTTTCGCAAAAAATTCTCTGCTCTTATAAATTTGAAAACATGGAGTACTTAAAAACACGACATATTGTACAGTGAATATAGTTATAATTTCAAAATTGGAACTAAATAAATCATTTATAGAGGGGGAGGGGTGCATCAAAGAATATGATATGCATATTTTGTTTTGTTGGGTATTCAATTTATTCATTTTGTTTCAAATTTTATTTCAATTTTTATTCATTTATTTTACACAGTTCTGTAAATGTTTTCTTTTATTTATTTTTGGATTTTAATTGTTCTCTTATTCGTTAAGTGTTTTCAATAATAATTTCATTCCTTCATCATATATCTGAATAATTTTACATCATATATGTACATAATATAAATTTATAAATAAGAAAAGTAGAAAAATAATCAAAATGTCAAGAAATTAGATAAATTTGGAAAATTTAAAAAAAAAACCCTTAAGCTATCCCCATAAATAAAATGTATTATTAAAATGGTTATAATGCAAAATAAATAAATTGAAAAATAATCTGAAATTTTAAGTTTAAAAAATAATTTTAAAAAGTGAAACACTCAAAACTGGGGGAGGGGAGAGAGAGAACTTTAAAAATAAATGCTGAAAAATCAAAAACAAAAATTGAAAAACTTTTAACAGAAATATCAAGATTTTCCAAGTGTAACACTCCACGTGTATTATTATTACGTACAGTATATATATATATATATATATATATATATATATATATATATATATATGTGTGTGTGTGTGATAAATGCCATGCTTTTCTAAATTAATATAACTACACACGAAAAATTACGATCGAATATTTTTGAGCAAAGTCTCACTCTCCCACACACTTACACACACAAAGATAAGGTATATTTAGGCTTCTTGAATACCCCAGCTGAACAATCGAAAATCTGTTACAATATTAAATATATTTTTCTTCAATTTTGCATTTTCCAAGAAATTGAAAGGTTTCTTAATTTTTTTTAAATTTTCTAATTTCTTGATATTTTATTTATCTTTCTACCTTTCTTATATATATATATATAAGCTTACAGATTACATAATTAGGGAAAAATCGAAATTCATAACTAAACATGATTATCCCTCTCGGCAATATATTTTTCATCGAAAACTGGTTAAGTCTATAATTTAAAGGAACAAAAACGCAGTATTAAATCAAGTTACTGCATTCCAAAATAGCACTTTAAAAGAATGTTATCCAAATAAAATTTTAATTCTAATTTATTTTACTTAAAATAACGTAATACACAGCAAATATTCATAATTTTAATTATCGAGAGACATAAACTATTGATAAATCAATTCATATCTGAGGCCAGATTCGACGAATCAAAATTCTTACTGTGCGTATCACATGCGCCTTTGGAATAAAGTTTCAAAATTCCATTAAAATTAATAAACATCCATTCCATTAAATGTAACAAATATTCTTCTACGTAAGACTTTAAATGCAACTATTGATTTACGATACTTACACGTGTGAAAAGGAATCCTTATTTTCTATTATTATTTTTGAAACATATTTTAAAACATTTTTCGGAAACATTTTATTGCTTGAAATTAAGACTCCACTTTCACCAAGGATAGTAATTTGGAGCTCAGGAAATTAAATTAAAGCATATACAATGGAAGCCACACACACACACATTCAACCTTTATAACCTCGAAGTCAACCTTAAGAATTTCGAAGAAATTGTCCGAGACAAAAGGAGAAAAAAAAATGATCATTTTTTTTTCTTTTCATGCTTTTAAGTTGTTTGCGTATCAGCTGTACGCCACTGCAAGGCTCAGAATGAAAATTCGAAATAATTAAATTTAGGTTCCCGGGGAATTCGAATTGAGGAAATTAGAACAGACTCCTCTTAACATCTGCACCCAAACAGCAAAATTTCATGTTATTTCTTTCTTCTGCTTTGAAATGAAAGACTTTCTTTTTCTCATTTGTGACTTTATTCTTATGACTTTTTTATTCATTTTTAAAATGAACTGCTTTTCCGAAAGAACTAAAAGAATTTTTTTAAACAAAAAATTATTTCGTGGGGGAAAAAAAGGAAAGTGAAGTCATCGTGGTTTATACAATTAAGATACTAAATGGAAGCGAACAAGCGTTAAACAAATTAATTCTCCTTTTCGATTTTCTTATGCCGCTCTGATCATGAAATAGAGATAAAAAAAAAATAAAAAAAAAGGAACGTGTTTTGGGATCTTCTCTGTGATCCGCGAAACAATGTGTTTTAATTAATGGCGTTTGTTTCGTCTTTGTTTTCTCCGAATCAGGTCGAAATGTACGAGCCCAATTCTCTGAAGCAATTTATAAAACTTCGAAATAAATTGAAGGTAATAGGCTATGGTATTTTTACAGAATACAAACTATCGGAAAATATATAACATTAAATTAATGTTAAATATTTCTACTAGGAAATCCTCAAATTCTATATTTGCATTTTACTTCTATATATGTTTCCGTTAACGCGGGAAGTTAAATTATTCTACGGAATGACGGATGAAAGCAATTTCAAAGTGTGTAAGGCTTAAATAAGTAATTATATGCATTATTTCATTTTGTTTTTGTCGCCATGGTAGCCTAGCAGTTTTCTGTGGTTATGAATATATTTCTGGTGAGTTCTCAGTTACAAAATTTTCTGGTTTGAGGTAGTCGTGAATCACACATTATTCCTTATGTAGCAAAGGGCATCCGTCATAATTCTAGAAGTTTTATTTTGCCTCGCTTGCCCTTTTTGATGTGGGTTGAGGAAGCTGAACCCCAAATGGAAGCAATGTATGCTATTCTTGGGTTTGCTTATAATAGCAATGATATTAAAGAAAAGGGAAGAAATCACCCATTATATATGTATGTGTGTGTGTGCGTGTGTGTATATGCGTGTGTATGTGCGTGTGTGTATATGCGT
>BMAW01042729.1:0-16063 GCA_019974015.1 Nephila pilipes | reverse complement strand
GCGTGTGTATGTGCGTGTGTGTATATGCGTGTGTATGTGCGTGTGTGCATATGCGTGTGTATGTGCTTGTGTATGTGTGTGTGTGTGTATGTGCATGTGTATGTGCTTGTGTATGTGTGTGTGCGTGTGTGCATGTGAGTGTGTGCGTATGTGTGTGGGGGGAGAGAGAGAGAGAGACAATTTAAGACGTATTTTACTCCGGAAATTATTGGAAACGTAATCAGGTATTTGATGGACCGTTTTATTTTAACTCTCTCGATTTTTCTCATAAAAAGTGGTAACGGTAGCTTATTGGTGATGGTTGAGTGCTCCTGGCCATTGATTCTTTAAATCTTGGATCCAAGTCTTGATACCTCTAAAGACCCGCTGTGTAATGGGCCCGAGGCACGTTAAACTGCCTGAGGTCCCTAGTCCTCTCTTGGCATAGTGTGGAAGTTTGGAGATCGAGGTGTTAACTCAGGTATAGTCCTCGTCACTTGATCGAGGTTCAAAATTACGAGGTCCGTCTCCAACATACCTCATGTTACTTCTCAGAGAGTGCGACATTAATAAAACAATAACATCATTATTCTATGAAATAATTAGTTATTCTACGTACAAATTAATAATTATAGATATTACAATAAAAGCATGATTTAATTCTAACTTAACTTAACTCAAAGCTTTCTTAAACTCGGTTATAGCACATAAAATCAAGCTACAGCAGCTGTACCACAGATAATATACATCATGCATCACCAGTGTTACGCGTCTTCTTAAACCATTCATTATAATTCAAAATTGTATCAATGAATATACAAGAGCTACACAAAAATATGTGTTCGTGGTAGCGTAGTGACATCAGGCTGCGAGCACTGCCGATCTGGGTTCGATTTCAGGTGGGTTTGGCTAGGATCAACTCAGCGCTTCATGCATCAGGGGTCGATAAATGATTGCCAAGTTCTCTTGGGAATTTTACTGTTTTCCAGCGAAGGACACTCAAACTGGATACCAGCGCCTCAAAAACGGACACTGCCTGTTGGGACTTCTTAGGACAGGGCGGAATTTAACTTAACCACGAAAACATTTGCTACAACAAGGATAGCTAAAAAGGTATTAGAAGTAAATGGAATATTTTTTAAGCATTGACTGGTACCAAAACTTTGAACCACTTGTTCACGTGAGCGAATACTCTCTATTCATCACTTCTTCCATCCTTTTAGAGTTTTGTTTTCTGGCGTTGGACTAGCATTAAAAATGCAGCATTATACACTATCCATGTTCATGTTTCTAACAGGAAAAAATATTTTATAATTTCTTTTCGGGTCAACAACTGCACTGACGTCACAGCTTCAAAGAGATTTGTGTTTTCAGGTACTGAGATACGGATTATAGTCTTTGTAAAGACTTAAGAAATTTATCTGGCATTAATTTTATCTTTCTATATTGGCTTTCCAAATACTTCTTATGGGTTTCTTCCTTTCTGTTTGAGCATTCAGGTCATTTGATTATTACTTGCAGATTTTCTGTACAATTTTATTTTGTAAAATCTGAGTTTTTCAGACACATGTTGACAAACTATATTTTCCAGCAAACCTAGAGAATAACACTAAATAAATTTTTAATATATTCTTTAACAAGTTTAACATAATATGGTACATTATTCCATCAGCAAGTTATTTTATGGAATAATTTACCAAATCTTGTCATAAGGCACATTTTACGGTTTAGCAGTCGTTACTTCAGGAAATAAGTATTTCTCTGGAAAATGTGTCATAACATAACTTCACGCTACAAGACTAAGAAATTAATTCTCTAAGAATAAAGAAATTAGTATTTTTACATTAGTATATACAAACTCTTTCTTTATAACGAATAACAGCTTAACAAATTTAGATCGCTTTTTGTTAATTTTACCAATTGTTCAATAAATATAGAGCACACACACACTTTTTCTCTCCCACACTTAGGCGATACTACATTAATCTTATTCGAATTGTGTTTAATTCTTAAAAAATATTTAAACCTCAAAAAATGATAGAAAAAAATATTTGCAACACCCTATAATTTTGATTTTGAAGAAAACGTCGAACGGCAGAAAGAAGAAGAAATTGAATTTTTTTTTATGTGAAAGAAACGTGCGTTTTATTCTTGTAAATTTGTATCTATTTATGCTGAACAATGTCTATGGAAAAATAAAAGTGGTGTCTAGAATAAAATGTCATATTTCTTCATGTTATGTCAGAAATACAGTACTGTCATTAAATATTTAACATAATTTTCGTTGTAAATTTTTACTCAAAATAATTAAATGTTATATAAATAAAGCCTCGCTACATTTCGAAATCTGTTTAAATTTAAAGATATTCTCAACTTATTGTAAGTAAAAAAGATGTAAATTACTCTGACTTTATAAGTATTCCTTTTCAAAGCATATTTTAATAGATTTTAAAAGTTAAACATAGCATACTAAAAACTTTTTTAAAAAAGAAAAGACGAAAATCCCCAATTATTTTAAAAGAAGTTCAGCAAAGTTAAAATAATGACGTCACACTAAATCTACTCAGTAACGAATCTCATTGTATTACTCCAAAATGATATCTATCATTTTACATTACTCTTTTTTTTTCTGTTCCGTTTGTTTTAGAGTGCAACGGGCCCATTCGATTTTGTATAAAATAGATTATCCGATCCCCGACCCAACTACTTATTGAAAAACTAACAAATTTGGACTCAGTCACCCATGTCTTAGCTTAGAGTCAAGAACTTACTCGTATATATATATATATATATATATATATATATATATATATATATATATATATATAAACATACACACACATATATATATAAAGAACTTAATTCTTACCAATTATGAAATTTGCCGCCAAATCTCAAAAATTGTTAATTTTTGTCCTTTGATATGGAGAGTTATTATGCTTTGCATTAAACACTCCTAAGAAACTACTGCTGCAATTACCAACTCATGGCGAATGATGCTCATATTTTTCGTTTTAGATTATTTAATTGAAGAAGCGGTTCAGAAAACTCAATAAATAAATAAAAACCAATATTTATCATTACATACTGCATATGCATGAATGTCATGGCCTAATTAATAGTGTCTAAGTAAAATATTTAAGATTAAAAATTTGCTTTTCTTATAAAGTTCATAAGCTTTACGTAAGGGAAGCAAACAATATTTAAATCTAGAACCTTTATTTACAATTCTCGTCTGAATACATTCATCTGGGTTAATAGTTGTAATTATTTAATTTCTTAAAAAACACTTTTCTACTTTGCCTTTGTAGGCGAATTTTTTAATTAGATATTTATAAGAAAAAGTTTAAAAATTTGAAACTGCAATTATTTAAAACTCCTATTGCTTCTACTAATTTTTATATTACTAAACAATTTTTGCTCGATTTCTTGGAAGTGTTGCTCACTGCTCTTTCTCTTGATAATAATTGCTTATTTCTCGCTCAGAAATGTTTATACCATATATTTTACCATATCATTTAATCATAAAATAAGAACATTTCCCTTCGGAAAGTGAAAAAATATATCCATCGATTCATAGCTAACTTACATCCTCCATTTTGAAAGAAGAATAAATCTGAAACTATCAAAAGATAATTTTTATCCTCAAAGAGCATTAAATTAAAATTATCATAAAATAATTGTAAAATCTTTCATCGATATTTTCTAAGAATACGTAAACACTCTCTGCATTAACTTCCTTTTTGACTGTCACATCGAACTGAATAACTCCCAGAAGACATTGAAAAACGATTTAGAAAAGAATCATTTCTTTCATACACATGTACACTCAACTCTTTTTTTATACGGTCTTTTTTTTTATACGCTTTTGAAATAATACGTTTCATCAATATACTTTACACGAATTTTTCTCCCAAATATTCGAATGATGTTTTTATCGCCTAAACCTAACATTTAAAATGTACTACATAAAGCAAACGTTTAAATATATTTTGGACTCGATGGAAGAAAGAAATTTGACTGTTGTGGAGAAAGCTTACGATAATGGATTGTATTACACATTCTTCTTTTGCTATTAAAAAGTTGCGCCAAAAGACCTGAAATGCTTGTTGGAAAAAACTTTTGTCAGCATGCGTCAAAAGTGGAAGTTTAGTTGTATAGAAATCAGCTATGTGTTCTGAAATTATAACTTTCGAATGCGAAGGTTTTAACTACATACGAATAGATGACATCGAAGAATTGATGCTAGAAAGCCTTTAGGATGATTTGATCTAATTTATGGCAGTTTATGTTAATAAAGAAGTCGATAATTACTAAGTCGAAGGTGAAGCTCAGCTATGAAGGCTGATTTAATTCACGAAGGCTTGCAATTTGCTAGGAGTATGGAACAACATTTTCTTACTCATGATCCTGACATAGAGAGTGCATTGAAATTTCAACATAATCTTAAGTTTTGTGTAGCAGAATATCAAGAATTATAAAAGCAACTTGAGATCGTCCCAGAAAAATATTACACTAACGGGCTGTGTGAGAAGAAAAACAAATTCTATTACTCAGGCAAGTTCTTCATTTAGCATGAATCAAAATGGATTGTGCTAGATATATCTGACGTATCTACCGATGAGCGCATTTTTGATCCAATTCGTAATAAACGTGCACGCTTCTCCTCAAGTAGCGATGAATAGTTGTTGGTAATTTTATTCCTAACTTCAACTTGAATTTTTGTATACTGTACGTACATAGAGATTGAATTTTCACTGTACACTAATTTTTTAAGAGAATTTTTTTGTAACAAAAATGAATTGTTTTTGTTTTATAAATATGTAACATGGGTTTTTTTATTACTTTTTTGCACGGTTTTTTGGGAGAATATTTAGAGTTTTTTCACCTTACACGATTTTTTAAAGTTGTGGAACATATTCCCACATTTACCATATGACGCATGTATTTTACAACGTTTTTCTGAATCTCACTTGGTGTGTGTGTGTGTGTGTCATCAAATTTTCGATCGTTAATTTAACCAACTTCCCATCAAGCTAGAGCTTTGAAATTTTGGGAATCGTTCGTACTCGCCTAACAATGCAATATTTAGACGTTTGCGACAAGTTTTAACTCATATTTTTTTTAATAATGCAGTTTAGCCCAATCACTTGGCGCAATTTGAATAATTGCCAAACTTGGCGAAATTTTTTTTTTTTTTTTGGCTGAATGTTAAGTCCGCTTCGCGGACCAATTTAGCAAAATGCATAAATCCTGTCTGCAAGAGTGGTTTGCTAAACTGTATTCAAACCATTTAATTCTACTGGATTAATTAATTTAGTTAGTTTAACGCTGTATGCTATTTCACTAGGTGTGTGTCTGTATGTATAGTGTTCAATCATTATGATTGTCTATTGTAAGATTTAACTAACTTCCCATCAAGCTGAGCTCTGAAATTTTGGCGAGACTGTACCTATTATTACCTAACAATGAAATAGATTTATCTTGCACCAGTTTTAACTAATATTTTATTATTTTTAATAAACTTTGCCAACCATTAATAAAAACGTTTTTAAAACGTTGGTTTTATTTCGGAGATTATTTACACTTGTTGTCTGAGGACCGTGTAAAAAAAGGAGTGTATTCTGTATTTATCGCGCTTTAAAAATTACTTCCCTAATACATGCTCCTCTAAATTCCGCATTTTAATGAAGGTATTTAATGTTAAAAAAATACAATCTTAATACGATGTATTATTCCTCTAAAATAACCTTTTAGCATAAAATGATAAATTACATATAATTAATTTTATAAAATTTTTCTACTTTATACCTTTGGTAAGACTCATAGTGCAGAGTGATGCAAATGATTGCTGTCTCTCTATGATGATTATTAAAACAGATGAGAGCTCAATGTGGGATAAATGCTATTATTTATTCCGTATCAGAAGATTTTCTTACAGGCTTTCCTGCAGGATCGTGAAAATTCAGGTATCTGTCGAACCCAATGCTTGCCCTCAAATTTTGGCTCCAGGCCCCGTTTTCCGTTCTTAATCCTTCTTCCTGAAACTCTCCGGAGTGTTTACAGAGCCGGATAAAATGGCTCGGCAGAATTCTCATTGTACTTTAATTTGTTGTCATTGAAATATTCTTCATTGTTTTCTTTAAAGGCAAGGGTACATTAATGTATGGAAGCTAATTATATGCGTTAGTGGTTTTATTGTTTTATATGAAAGAAAATGCATATTTATTACATTCCTTTTATGCATGTCATTCTACGTCCTACTGCCATTCCTTTCGATATATTAGAAGTAACTTTTGAATTCAAGTACACATCTACCACAAAACATACTTTTTGTTATTATTCAAAATTTTCATTGGAAGAAAATCTACTATATAATTTTATAAGTGATTTGTGGATTATTTTTTTACTCCTGTCTCTCCCCTTCTTACTTTTAGTTGATTTCTTATGTTTCGAAAAATCTCTTCAGGTTTTTAATTGTTTTATTTTTAGTTCAAACAGCACGTTTTCGTAAGAATGGCATTTCTTTTTGGTTATTTTTGAAGATTTTTCTTTATACTTCAATTTAATGCTTTTTAAATTCGTTTATTTTTTATTTCATTACTCTTCCTGTTTTTACTTTTGACAAAAAATTTGAGTAATATCTCAGAATCAATTTCAACTATTCAATCTTACTTTGATATTCTGTTGTGTTTTGTGTGATTTTGCCTCTCGATTTAAACCTATGATGATGTGTTGACGATATGTACTTGATATTTCATTATTTGAGTTTGGTATGAAATTATATGTTATAATTATGTTGACTAACTTTTAACTCTTTTTCAATTAAATTATTAATTGATGTAATAATATTTTAGATGATTTACAGAAGATGCTTCTGGTATTTAAGTCTAAATAGTTTCCTTTGTTTAACTTTCATCTTTTCCCTTAGTTGAATTCTAAATTTTTAATTTTGGTTTTCTACCATTTATAAAATGTAATTCATTAAAGTGTGATTATTAGATGTAATGCCAGTAAACACCCATTATTACATTCAAGTATAGAACAGTATTAACTATCTCCTTTTCTACTTGCTTTTCTCTAACTTTTGCTTTAAGATTGTTTTAAATTCTTAGATGGTGTGCGATGAGTTTATTATTGTATTGCAGCATATTGTAATATGCAGCAAGCCCATGGTAATGTATGGCCAGCCTTATGACTATGATAACCAATAGCCAATACAATAACTGTTTAATATTAATATTGTGACAATGACATTAACTGTAATAATGACTTCCATCGATATCCAATAGTAATAATATTTATGGTATCAATAGTAAATAGTAGCCAATATATTTATGTTATTATTGTGGCTATTATGTATGGCTATGGTAATAATAGCCATATGAGCTTTTAATAATAATGTATTATGACTGTATTATGTGGCCAACCAATAATAATATTAATAATGGCAATAACGTATGTATTAATACAATAATATTTCAATAATGGCAATAATAATAAACTTATAGTATATTAATATTAAATAATACAATATGTTCTATATTAATATGGCTATGTTATTAATGTATGTTTATAAACAAACTTACTTGGTTTTGATGTTTGATTGATTTTAAATTGTTCTTATTTGGGTTTTTGGTGTCAGCCATATTTGGTAATAGCCAGCCATAATAGCCAATAATATGTATCCATATTTTATATTATTAATAAGCCAACCATATGTAATTTAATAGTTAATAATATCTTATATCATAATAATAATATTAATACATCAGCCAACCAATAATAATATTAATAATAATAATATTTATTAATATGAAATATTTTTGTATGTAGCCAATATAATAATAATATCATCTTCAATAATGGCCATATTATTTATTAATATCAGTAATAAATGCATATCAATAATAATGTCAACTCCAACCAATATTCATCAAAATATGATATTAACAAATTAGCCAATATTATGTGTGTGTATATTAATAAATAAACATGTATATGAGTAATATTATTGTGTAATGATATTGACCAATATGTTGTATTATGACAACCAATAATATGTGTTAGCTAACCGCCAACCATTGTGGCAATAACCAGCAATATTATTATGACAGCCAATATTCAATATTGTGTAATAATAGCCAATAATAATAATATCAATAATAACCTTAATAGTATGTTATGAAACCAATAATAACAATAACTAATATAATAATATGCTCTAACATAATATTAATAATATTATTAATATGATATTAATAGTAATAGCCAATGTGTGTGGCCAATATGGCGTAACAATAATAGTAATATTATTAATAATATTATATTATGATAATAACCAATATTATTAATATGTATTTAACTAGCCAACATGTTGGCAGCCAACCAGCCAATATTAATAGCCGTAATATCAATATTAATATGAGAGCCAATAAATAAGCGTAATGACTAATGTACAGCAATGATAATAATTAATGGCAGCAGCCACTAAGCAAAATACAACCAGTAATAATAATATCCGTAATAATAATATCAATCCCAATAATGATATGTAATAATGGCCAATATAATATTAATATTGGCCAATATTAATATGATAATAGTAATATGTTAATAAGCGTATTGTGTAATGAGTATTAAATGACAATAATGATAATAGCCAATATTAATGGCTGTGTTATTAAATAAATTGTTTTGTAACTATCTAATAACCAATGACAATATTAGCCAGTAATATATTTAATAATAATAGCCAATAATATGGTATTATATAACTATAATATATGTATATTATTTATATATCCTCTTCCATTTATATGTATATATTATTTATATATAACCATGTATATCTCATATATATGTGTTTAATTTTTGAAAAGTACCACACGGATTATACTAAAAATATACAATATTAGATTATATATGATTGAATAAAGTATTCAGTTTTTTGGTACCAGGTACAAAATAAAGAGGAAATAATTCTTTTGAATAGAAATTTAATAATTGTCTAAATGAACAAATTACGATTAGAATGTTTCATTTGATGTGGAGAAACATACAAATATTACGAACATTTTTAATACTAGCAGTGTTTCTCCTTGAGGCGTAACCAGGTTTTTTTTTTAAACCTAAAATGTATGGACTAGATTATTTTACCCTTGTAATTTTATAAACGATGCAAAACTGAAAAGTACTACCCCATGGTACAGTAAGTAAATATAACGCCATAATAATTGTTACCACATTTTCACAATTCTTCCTTTTTGATACACTCTTTGCTGAACAACCTAATTCCCTACCCTTTCCACTTGAGCAGACGAATAGGGTATACCCGCTAAAGAAAGATTCCTGTAGTTTCCATCGACACCAGGTTTAAATAACTGTTTTCCCTCATGGACAAAATAAAAATGGTGCCATTTAAAGGGCGCTTTCCACTTAGGGAAGGGGGTGAAAGTCGCAAGTTACAAATTTAGGTGCAGTAATGCTTCAATGCTTCGACCGTATCTTCATGGGGGACACCAACTTCTTCCGTTTTCAGCATTCCAACGATGCCTAGGAATGAAGGCATCGAGATGCATTACATAGAGGACACTTGTGGGTTTTATGTACTATATGAATTGGGAAAACCGGGTATCAAGTAAAAATAATATGCTCTCTTGAAGATATTTCTTCTCGAAGAGTTAGTAGTTTTTTTCCCCATCAGGTTTCCAAAGCGGCCTTAAAAAAAGCGCGATATTAAATAAGTGGAGTTCCTTTGCTCCAAAATTGTTTTCTTCGAACAATAAAACATTTTACACAATGGTTGTATTTTTTTTTTTACAAAAGTACAAATGTTGCAGAATTTTCACGTACTGTGGTTTTATCGATGCAAAAAAAAAAGAAAAATACCATACATCACTCAAAGCTGTTTCAACGTACATCGTGCCTAGGAATAACTGAAAATGAGAAAAAGGAGGAAAAGGAGCCAACTTTTGATCATACATAAAAAAAGGGGGGGCAGAAATGCACGCATTCTCAGCATTAATATGAAACTCGCGATGCGGGTCCACGAGTCAGAGTACAAAAATAAAAAAGAAAAGGGATCTGGTTCTACATCGCACGGAATAAAAGTTCCGGAATACCTTAAAATAAAAACCCACATATCTTAACACACAGATGTCATTTTGTTCGCAATAAAAGCAAAACTGTCTTTCTCCTGGATAATAGCAGAAATGCGTGGAAGAAAGAGAAGAAAGGGGGGAATTGCAGGAAGAAGCGGTCTAAAAAATGCATGGGAAAAATAACAAACAGCGTAAAAATCAAACAAAAGACAAGATCGGCCGTATTTTATTCGAAATTTGTTTACTCGAGATAAAGATGGCGCTGCAGTCGACGACGGAAATTTGCATTGCAGCTGAATGTAACGTTCGGTATTTCTGTTTTGATTTGTGAAAGAAGATTTGCTTTTTATTTTTGGAGATTTGTTCTCTTCGGAGTAAAGTAAACGAACTTGAAAGGTTAGGAATACAAAAAAGACGAACAATTCGCCTTTTTTTGCTCACTTTTTTACTGTAATTTTCTTTTTTTTCCTTCCCCTTTTGATTCCCCCCCTTCGGATTCGGTACATTCATTTGCCTCGAACATCCATGTTTGTCGGGTGCTTTAATTCAAAGCCATAAAGTTCGTTTGTCGAAACAACTCTGTGAAATATTAAGTGTGCTAAATTTTATATAAAAATTAAAGAGATCCGCAGAAATTAAAAAGCGCTTAAATAATATGTTTCATATATCTTCGCAGATTCAGAAATTATTTATAATTTCGCAAAAAATAAGCGAAGCAACTCTAACTGAATTATTTTTCTTCAAAATGTATTAAAGAACACAAAATTTTAATCAGGAATTAAACTTTCCTCGTGCTATCGTAGAAACGTACTTCACTACTAAATTGAATGGCTGAAATTACTGGATGCTGTTATATCTTTTATTGAAATTGCTGCGTGAGGACGCAACCATTTATTAACTTTTTTTTTATTCCATTCTTATATGTACTTAATTTATACAACTTTAATTTGTTCAGCTTAAGTAATTTTTGCAAGATTTTTTATTAAAACATATCCTTCGAACGAAAAAATAGTTTGCAAAATAATTTGCAACTTCTTATTTTTTGCCGATGAGAAAATAATAATACAGTTCGCGTATTTCCGAGTAAACTCCGAGAATTCTTGAAACTTTTTCCAAGCTTAATAATGGTGGTCGGCATGTATACAAAACCTCTAGTTCTCAAATACAATACTAAAATGACTACGTTCGAAAGCAAATTCAAAAAATGGCAATCTGGAATTAACATTGCTTTTTTTTTTTTTTTTTTTTTCGTTTCGATACATTGCCTAAAAATGGTCATGTGTAAAACGGAAAATGTCCTTCTAGTCTTTTTCATTAGATAAAAGTTTTAGAAGAAGTCGGTATGTGTTCGAGAAGAAATCGAAGAATCTGGAATTTCTCTCTTTCAATATATCATATATTTCCGAATATAAGCCGAAAAGTTTCGGAAGTTTTTCTTAGCTAAACGGCTTGAATACAGATCCGCAAGTTTACAAAAAAAAATATAGGTGATTTTCCGTTAACCGCCCGTAAAGGATAAAAGGTTAATACAGCCCGTTTTTATATCTTTAGCTTATATGTCTCAAGTTAATGAGGGAAATAGTTCTAAATGAAATAATCACTCTTTTTGTGAATCAAATTGCTTTATTTTCGAAAGTGTTTAAGTTTATTGAGTCGTCCTCAAAATCAAAAGTTTTATGTTGAGAAAATGTGCAATCGGCTAATGGAAAAGTACCAAAAGTATACGAGAAATAATCATAAAATACCGTAAATACATCTCGCAGATTGCAATCCAAATGTAAATGCCCGAGCGATAGGGCAACGATTGGGTATTTGATATCTCAGGACTATCAACAAAGGAGGGATTTTGCCCCATGGTTTCGTCAACAGATTGCAGTAAAATTTGCATCTGCTGCGTCTATTTTGTTTACGGATGAAGCGTGCTTTACAAGAAAGAGAACTTTCATTCCATTTAATCCTTATTTGTAGGCTTTGGGGAGCCTCCATCGTACATGAACTCGTGCAGTCCAAAGCCGTTTCTCTGTGAGTGTTTGGACCGGCATTGTTGAAGATCACCCCATTGGATCTCTCTCCCCTCGTACATTTGACCTTTGTGCATCAGTCTTTATCCTAGAAGCATATGTTCCTTAGTCATTGCGCTTCTCAATAGGGATCTAGCATAATGAGCTCCACTACATTCATCAAAGAAGACCGGCGATAACTGAACAATACATCTGAACATCATTGGATTGGCTGCAGTGATCTCACTGGCTTACTAGAGTGCGGGACCTATCGTATGAAATCATTAGCGTACTAGATCCTGGATGAATAATATAAAAGATCTAGTCACCCGCATCTCTGTAATACCCGAGACACGCCAGGAATCTTCCAGAATGTTGGGAACTTCCCGCGTTTGCGATCTGAAGCCCCAATGCGTTCGAAATTTCGTAAATCTTTTACACCGTGTGCACTTTTACCAATTTAAAATTTATCATTAAAATTATTTCTGATTTACTGAGTTTGTGACGAATTTCCTTTATTATTTAACTCTACAGCCTCTTAGAGTCTAATTAAACAGTTAATTAATTTAAAACTTCAATTGAGGATACTTTATTATTTATCAAAAAAAAAAACATACTTTATTATCTGTCAAAGGATATTCAAAACCATTCAATCTCAAGAAATCCTTCTTTACTTGATTTAGTCCTAGTTTACATTCAAATAATGAGGTCTTAGTTTATCCCTTCTTGGTTACAGCAGATTCGAATTCTATTATTCTTATTATATCTCACTTCCAACTACTTTCAATATATAATGTTTATTAGAATGATTTAATACAATCCTCTTTCCCCCTTATATATCCTTTCCATGCTATTTCGCTTTTATATCAGTATTCCTAATTCAGTTCACTGCACTTCTTTTTCTTCAGCTCATTTACCTAATAACGTTTCATTTTAGTCTGCAAGGAGTTGTATTAGTATGAAATTTGAATTACCAAAATGTCCCCGAAGTTAGTGAAGAGAAATTCGCGAATAACCCAATGTCATAAGGTGAAGCGGTTTCTGTTCTTAGGTTCTTTTGACCTCAGCTCGTGCGGAAAACAAACCCTATCATATAATAATGAGATTCTAAATTGTATTTGTGTCCTTCCAGAGTCTCACTGGCAATGAATCATGGGGGTATTTATGTTCGGATTGCACATTTAATTCAGTGAATCAGTTGAGAATATCACAGGGATTTAATTTGGAAAAATAATGATGAGGTTTCGTTTTTCTACAGTTATATAGGTACAAATTTTTTTTATAAGTATTCTTATGAAGTATATATATTCGGTTATAAGTATTCTTATGTGACTAAAAAATAAGATTAATGAAATCTTAGTGTTGTCATTCTGAGTCTTGAATCCCTAGCATTATTTTTAATTGCGACGTTAACAAACAATCCATTTGGATCTTAAACTGTCCAATTTGGAATTAAGTTTTTAATAATATAAAAGTGGAATTTCTTATACTAAAACATGAAAATTAAAATATGTGTTCTTCATTCTGATGATAAATTTGAAGAAGTCTCATAAAGTATAAAAGAGAAAACAGTCGTGAAATCGAAGAATATTGGCAAATTTACACGAACAGAATTAAAGCTTATGTAAAAAAAGAGTCAAAAATATGCACCATGCCTATAATGTAATATTTTTTTGAAAAGTATTCGAAATAAAGATTCCTGCTTAATATCACCAATAAGGACAACTTTAATATCTAAATAAATACTTAAACACAACCGTCATTGCACACCATTCCATTTATTTGGCCACGTTAACTAATCTGTTTTCGTGAGCGGGCTATTAACATTGAATATTCAACATTATGAGTGAGATTATTTGGATGATAGACTCTTTATCCGGATTCATATCGAGCCATTATCAGGACCTGAAATAAGTGGTCGTGTCAAACTGTTTTCAGCTGTTTAGTGGTTGAACTATGCCATTATGTCACACGCATCAAAGAATGAAACTTAATGTCTTTTTATTCCTAGAAGTACTCGTGTGCTTACAAGGAAATGATTCGAATTTTTATATCTCAAATGCTTTAGAGTTGAGTGTTTCAGAAAAAGAAATTTCAAAACATAAATGTTACCTTCTTGGTATACATAAAACTATGAAGTAAAGGTTTGGATTTCATTCATTCGCTAAGAAGCAATCGGTTTTATTTCAGAAGTAACATTTTCATTATAATATTCCATCAGAGTTAATACAAAGCTTCCCACCAATATATTTAATTTGAGTAATATTAACTTTAACTTTAGTAACTTCCGGTTTTTTTCTCGTTTCTTAACAGTTTCTCAAACAGTATTAAAAGTTTTGTCGAGGGAAATTTACGAATGCGATCAAGATTTTTTTTAAGGAAATTATTTCACAAAATTGCTTTGATTTATCAATTGCAAATCAAATTTGAAGTCAATGTATTTCAAAGAACATAAAAAAAGTTTTAAAAATAATCTTGGAGTTTTAAAGAATATTTTGCAATAGGTGATGCTTGTGCCTAAAAGATTTTGGGCTATGAAATAAAGGAAACCTTATGGCTATGAAACTTTATGTTAGAAAAAGATGTGATAGAAAGTTATAAAAAGGAAACTAGCCCATGATATGTATGGAACTCTTCTTATTCCCAAAACCCAATTTTAAGGTTATACATGTATAATTACAAGAGTTGACACAAAATTCTCTGAAATATGTTTTTTCTCTACAAGTTATAAAAATTTAGGAGTTATAAAAATTTTATATATCTTTAGAACGCTATTGTGATAAAACTTCAAGAATATGTCTCCTCCTAAAGCTGAACAATTTTATAAATTTAAAGCTGTTTAAATTAAATTTATTCATTCGAGCCATAGTTCCTAACGGAGGCCACAGTGAGGCATTGAACAGGTCTAAGGGGGAGTTTTGGGTCCAAGACTAATTTTGGGAGCACAGAGAACCAATTGCCCCCCACTTGGCAATACCTGGGATTACTACACTGAAAAACTTGATTCAACAAGTAATTTTAAATGCTTTTTATGCTGAATCGGTATACATTCAAGTCCTGCCGTAATTCTTTCCTTATTTATCTTCACGGCCATTTTAAATATTAATTAATTAAATTTTTAATAAGTTTAGACTGGAATTGAAGATGCATAAGGGCAGGACAACACATTTTACTATCGATCAAGAAATATATAAGTTCACTATTTCTCGAATCCTTCTTAACTCAGTTAATCCTAGTCAACGTTCAAATAACAGAGTATTATCTTACCAAATCTCTCACTCATTACAATTCAAACACATCTCGATTAGGACAGATTCAACTCCTATTATTCTGATCAGGAGTCACTTCAAGCTATTTTCAATATAAACGATTAATTACGATGATTCATTCCAATATACAACATCAATTTTTTGTTGTCATTTGTCTCTCTTTTCTTTCCTTTCAATTTTATTTCAGTCGTGTATCGCTATCCCTAATTCAACTCACTACACTTCTTCAATTTACCTAATCACGCTTCAATTAGTTGGCTAGGAGTCGTAACTGCATGCAATTCAAATTACTAAAATGTCATCACGCTTCATGATGAGAAAATCGCGAGTAGCCCAAAATCATAAGGAAGGCAATATTACGTGTCAGTTATGTTCCCAATATCTTTTAGACAAGTGAAACATGCGCAGTGCACCACATGGAGCATTACAGAATATGTCTGCGCATGCTATCCAGCTGGATCAGCGAAGCTTACTTTTCATATGATTGTTAAAAAACTATGCAGTTGTATTTAGTTTTATCTCTCGTGGATCTCATAATGCAATATTCTTATTCAATAAAATACAACAGTCTTCTCCCTGATTTTTCATTGCATAAGTTGTCATACTTCAAACATTTTTATACATTGTTCTTTTTGTATAAAAGCCATCATTTAAGTATTGTTTATTGTGTTTAAAAATGCGAGTTGCTATACACCAATTATATCGATTTTTT
>BMAW01042722.1:0-16109 GCA_019974015.1 Nephila pilipes | reverse complement strand
TTTTGGTAGAAAGATCGAACATATGAAATAATCATATCTAAAAAGGTTTCCTATAAATTCATAATCTCCTTATAATATTTCTAAATAAATCAAAGATAAAAGTGATAGCCAAACATATCTGATGGGGCTTTGATTTATATGGTCATATAAGTGTAAAAATTATAAATTTAAATCATTTTTTCAGACTTCGATTCACGTATGTGGTAGAATATCATAACAGGATCTATAATACATTATATAATTATTTTCGAAGTTATTACAGAATGGTTTTTGTACTGGTTTGAAATAAATTCCATTCTTACTTAAGTTAAAAGATTTTATAACACTATTTAAATATTTTTTTGAAAAATGCACTTCATAGAGTTCTTGATCGATGTGTATAATACAGATAATTTTCAGCGATAATTTCTAGTTACATTACGAAGGCTATTGAAAGAAAAGAACAAATATGCTTGTTATATACTTAGTCTTTTCTCAAAAATAAATCTAGAACGATAATTATATGTGCTGCATTAAAATGCAAAATTTCTTTTTTCGAGGTTATTATAAATGTGTTATACTTTCTTATAATCAATTAGAGATCAGTTCAATCGTATACTCACACACCATAATTATATTCCAGTAATTATTTTCTTGTGCATTTATATGGTATTAAATTCAATATAATAGTTTGGGAACATAACATAATGATTCATACTGATGTACCATGAATTAATTTTTTCCTAGTGACAAAGATGGCTAAATGACAAAAACGAAGGTCCATCCTTAGTACATCAATTAACCTGTGAGTAGTAGGATATATGTTCCATTAAATGTATGGACGTAGTACTAAAGTGACAAGGGTCGCGGACTCGCGGATGGTTGTTAGCGTCGATTCATATGTTCAGCTTTCATGCCACTAAAGAACAGAAGAGTAGATGAGACCTGTGCATGTATTAACAGTCGAGGCTTAAAGTCCTCCAGTTGGTGCGGAGTGAAAGTAAGGAAAGGTAGTGCCAGCTCAGGTGTCGTTCTCGTTACTTAACAAAGGCTCAATATTACGAGGTCCATCGTCAATAGAGCTCGTCGTGCTTCTAAAGCAATGTTAATAAACCAAACGAAACAAATCCATTTAAAGTTCAACAATTTCCTTACTTTCCCCAGAAGAATTTTATCTCATTATTTTTTGGAGTCATTCTAACAGACTCGGCTGTCGACATGAACTTTATCATACATGAAACTCATGATTTTAAGTTTAGTCAGTGGCTGCAGTAGCCTAGAGGTTATGGTTTCGGATTCGAGACCACCAGTCGCGGGTTCAATCCTTGGTTAACAGAGACCCGCCGTGTAGGGCGGGCTGAAGCACATGAAATCTTTCGGGGCCGAAAATCCTCCCATTGGCGTGGTGTGTATGTTAGGAGAGGGGGTTAAATCGTCAATTATCGAGGTTCAAAATTACGAGGCCCGCTGCCAATAGCCCTCGTGTTGAATCTAGCGACACATTTATAAAAACTTAACTGAACTAAACTGGTAGAGGATTCCAATTATTAAGCAGCATACTCTGTTATTTTACTTCAGTGTCATATTTCGGACTCTCTATTTTAGAGACCTTATCTCGACAAGAATTTTTCGTAATCACAGCTTTACCTAAATTAAGGAAATTCACACTAATGTCTAATACTTATCTTACAAATATATCACAAAAGTATTATCATTTTCAGGGATTAATTGATGATATGTGACTGAAAGAACTCTGGTTCGCTAAATGTTGATGATGTAACCATTTAATTTTATCATTTCAAATCAAAAGTTGATATTGAATTCAGAAAAAAATTAATCTGATTTTATGCAGCCTAAACCAATCTATATCTGATTTTAATTTGTAAAATAAAGGAAAAATTGCATCAAACATGAAATTGTTCAGAATTTTTACTTGAGGCATGAATATCTTTGGAAGAAAGGAAGAACATCAGCAGTGACAAGTGAGGAAATAAATCTTTTCGACTCAGTTGTAAGTTCAATATATATTGTCACTAAAAGTAATATAAAGTAGTGACGAAAACATTTGAAATTGACTAAATAAAAGGCTTATATCCAATTAATTTTGCAGTCTATAATAGAACTACAGGCAACTGGTTAAATAAATTTTAATATTGATACCCAAACTAGAATAGTGATTTGGTACTTGGTTATTTTTAAAACGTTTTTCTGAATTTCACTTGGTGTGTGTGTGTGTCATCAAATTTTCGATCGTTAATTTAACCAACTTCCCATCAAGCTAGAGCTTTGAAATTTTGGGAATCGTTCGTACTCGCCTAACAATGCAATATTTAGACGTTTGCGACAAGTTTTAACTAATATTTTCCTTAATAATGCAGTTTAGTCCAATCACTTGGCGCGATTTCAAAAATTAGCACCAAACTTGGCGAATTTTTTGGGCTGAACGTTAAGACCGTAAAACGGACCAGGGAAGCCACATTTGGCAAAATACCACCAAATAATTCTTGTCGTCAAGGGTGATTGGGTTAAACTGCATTCCAACCATTTAATTTACCGAATGAATTAATTAATTTTAGTGAGTTTTAACGCTTTTATGTATTTCACTTGGTGTGTGTCTGTCTCTGCGTGTATCAGTGTGTCATTAAATTTTCTATCATTAATTTAACCAACTTCCCATCAAACTAGAGCTCTGAAATTTTGGGAACCGTTCTTACTTGTCTAACAATGCAATATTTAGATATTTGCGACCAGTTTTATCTAATATTTCAATAATTTTCTTAAATAAACTTTGTCACCATATAAAAACGTTGTTTTTAAAAACGTTGGTTTTTATATCGAATTATTATTTCCTCGCTTTTGTGTAGTTTCACGTTGAAATTAAGACGTGAAAAATTTGGTCAAGTGACGGAGACCTCTTCCAAGCTACAATTCTCTACCTTGATTGTAATATGATGTAATTTAGCATGAAGTACCACGAGGAATCGTTCACGATGTTTCTTTGTGTTACTGACTTTCTAATGACAGTATAAGAATGTCTAAACTATTTGATAACCGTCGAATGCTGTGTGCTTGCACTACAAAACGATCTTTTTGTTATATTTAATTAACTGTTTCATTAATAGTTACAAAATTTCTATAACAAGAATAAAACAAATTTTAAATATATTATCATAATTCCCTCGTTTTATCCAATTTTTAAAGTACTGCGGCACTTAACATATTCGGCAAAGTTTGTTCATCTCTACATGTGCATGAGGAAAAGTATTCGATGCACTTTTTATGGCAGACGAAAAGAATCATTCTAAATCTAGTATTGTGCATAACATCACTCGTTCAAATGGAACATAATCAGAGAAGATGTTATAAGAAATATTCATTAAAATAACAGTAATAAATAACTTAAAGAATACATCGCGTATGTTTAAGTGATCAAGTTAGTATGGAATTAAGGAAAAACTAAGTCGAGTAACCCGTAGACATGAACGCAAATAACAATTGATTATCCAGTTTATCCAGAGAACTCTCTATTAGTTCCATAGCAAGAACGGTGACTCTTGAGATGTGAGCTGTCTTCTCTCATCCACGAAGAGCTCAACAAATCGCAGCCGTCAAATGACAATTGGAAATCTTTACAATTCCAGGAAAGAGTTCATGTTAGATTGCCTACAAAGGAAAGCATTCTCAGTACCAAGGCAAGAGTTCGTTTTCTGCTGTGTTTTGATGGTTGCTAAGGTATAAATACCAATAATACAATTGAGCAAGCAGAATAATTGCATTTTGCTTAATATGAGCATGTAGAATAACATTGTAATAATAAGCCTCCTCACTGGAATGCTAGTGGATAAAGGAGGGGTTGTACTCTCAATTTGTAAACACACTTGCGCAAATCTCATATCGATAAATTTTAAATTGCAGGAAAGGAAGATCGAAAAACACGATTTGGAACACATATAATGAGATTTGAAAGATTTAGTACAAGGGAAATGGAATTTGACAGAAATTAAAATACATTATAATAAATTGCACTCAATTAATTATTAGCATAGTCGTAATTTTTTTTGAATTAAATAACACAAGTGATTATCACAAATTATTCGTTGAACGCCAGGATTTCAAGACTATTTGCGAAAGCGTTTTTTCTACCACTTTTTTATGAGCAATTTAAGTTTAAAAGAAATAAAATTTTCAGAACGAGCGTTCAGTTTATTTACAATCGATTGGTATATTCGTATATCAAGAGCGTGATGTAGTTATAACTACATCGCTTAGAATGCAATTGAAATACAGGATTAGCTTTGAAGTTGTTTCAAAGGTGTGAAACCTCAAAATTTTTGGAAGGAAATTATATTTTTCATTTCAAGCTGAAAACTTTCATGTCCATATGACGATACTCAAAAGATTTGGAAAGTTATTCGAAGAATTCTACACACAAAGTGTATTACCGTATGGTCAGTGTGTGTTTAAATGAACCGATGCCACCCCTACAAATTTTTAGTTTCTGCCTACATTTCATTATTTTATTTATAAGTGAGCCTCATTAAAATATTTTACTCCCGGAGACACTCCAAGGAATTTATTGACGTAAAGTATCAAGAACGAAAAAATGGCTATAGTTTTTTTTTATTTCACAATAATGTCGCTGCAGTATCTTACAAAGTAAAGAAAACATATGAATTTAATATCAATGATTCATTCTATCTCAGAAGTTATCCCCTTTCCTGCAGTCAACCGAGAAACAAGAAACAATTATGACATATAGTTCTACAAAAGGTGGAGTTGTCTCGTTTGATGAACTGGGCAGGAAAAACAAAAGACGGGCCATGGCCTTTTTCAATAATATTATAAATAGAGCAGGAATAAATGGTTACGTAATTTATTTGCATACTTTTTACAGAGACATAAATGGAAATGAAATGTCATTATCAAGACAGAATTTTATGTTGAAACTTGAGAAATTATGTGAAAAGGGGCAATTTGAATGTCTAAATGTTTCAAATCTGTCAAGAGAATTGAAAGATAGAATCACAAAAACATTGGAGCGGGAAACAAAGATGGTAGAAAATTTCCAAAATTAGCAAGGCGATGGAAACTATTCCTGCATTTGTGACTGTATGAAAAGAGAACGACAACCTTCTAATGAAGATGTGGAAAATCAATGTGTGGAAAGCACCAGTAGAAGTTATGTCCTTCTTGTGTATAGTAAGATAACTAATTATCATATAAATTTATTTTTCATTTGTATCGGTTAGATTAATTTAGAACGTAAACATCGAAAACAATATAATATATTGAAGATAAAACGAATTTTATATGAGCACATAAATTTTACGTACCTTTAGCGATAGAGACATATATAAACACGCTAGTGTTATAGTATTATTGCTTCATTTATAATAATTTGATATCAGATATAAATAATGTTAAAATTAATCTGTATATCATTCAACAGTATTCGAAGTCAAAAGTTTTCAAACAGTTCGCTCTAAACTATTCATAAAAAACCCGCCCAATGTATCAATATTTATCGTTTGTAATTTTAATATCATCCATTATAGTCTTCAAATAGTAACCGAAATTAAATGTACATCCAATCCAAATAATTTATTTAATTTTTTTTTTTTTTATTTTTGATGCACGGACAGGTGAAATGTTTTTAAAATAATATTCAAAGTTTTGAGGTCGTGCAGCCTCCACAAAAAAATATCATTTCTTTCATTTCTTCCGCAGAGAAGTAATAATTCTTTACTTACAAAAAGGTATATCCAGCTTTTTCTGGCAGTTACAGTTACAGCTACCGGAAATGCAAACATTCGTATCACATATCTTTTTAGAATCACTATCATAGATGCTCATCTCTTTTTAGAATTTCATCGACCATGAAACTCACGCCTAAATTAAGGGAATATACAGTTGCGTCGAATACTAATCTTAAACATGCGTTTAAAAAAGTAGCATAGTCGGGGGTGTATAGAAAAGATATAATAATATGATCCAGAATAGTTCAAATGAACTTGACATAGCAATTTCTCTTATTTTTGGTAATCCAAAGTAAAGTCGAACGTCCAATGGAGAAATATATAATATGAATTTCACAGAGTTGCCACTTTCCTTTTAATCTCTCTTCATTTTGAAAAAAAAATGTGCCGTTAATGTAGAATTTTTTTTTCAAAATATCAGATTATGATAGAATATACGTTCCCTGATTTTAAACTAGATTCGCAAATAACCTGAGAAAAGAAAGAAAATTTTCATCGACAAAAATTGGATTAAATATTAAGACTTACTGAAATATTCGATTGGTATTCTTACTAAAAATAGCACGAGTCAGTGACGAATATAACTGAAGTAGATTAAAAAAGTCCTCTTGCGCCAAATTATCGTTACAATGATTAAGAAAACTACTAAACATTATCAAAAGAAGCTTTAATTTCTTACATGGCAGGGAGTATATTATGAGAAATACTTTCTTTGTTACTTTGCGACTGGTATCTAAAATACTTTTCAGATCTCAAATTATTTGATCTACCTACGATGCCCATGTGTTTTACAAGTGGTATTACTCTTATTTTTAAATAAATGATTCAGAAATAATTTCAAAGTTATTTTGAACGAATAAAACAATTATATTATCTAAATTTCATCAATTTTTCCCATTTTTAAAGTTCAGAATTTTATTTCATCCATTTCTTGGAGTCATCCTAACAGGTTCGGCTGTCGACATGAACTACCTATTTCATAAAACTTATTATTGGCTGCTGTTGGTCCAGCATAGTGATTGGTTTCGGATTCGTGACCACAGTCACAGAGTTCGATTGGCTCCAAGCCGCCATTAACCGGAGCTTAATCTGTAGGGCCCAAAGTCCTCAGTTGGCAATGTTGTGGATACTATTAGAGGAGAGACGCCCCAGTGTCGTCCTCGTCCTTGACTCAGATTCAAATTTAGAGGTCGTAACACCATTAGCCCTGAATTTTGACTTCAAGTACGTGATCTAAAGACAAATGGAGTTATTCAATCATTGAGCAGCATATCTATTATTTTAGCTTCGAGTGTCATATTTTGACTCTCTATTACAGATCGTATCTGGCAAATTTTCGTCCTCTTACCTAAGTTAAGGAATTACTCTAATGTCAAATACTTATCTTAAATATCTTCCAAAAAGTATTAGTCATTTTCAGGATTATTTGATGCAATGTGAAAAAAAGATCTCTTGTTTGCTAAATGATGATGATCCATTTAATTTAACCCTTTCAAATTAAAAGTTGTTATCGAGTTCAGAAAAAAAATAATCGCATTTTATGCATCCTAAACCAATATATACATGATTTTAATTTGTATCATAAAGAAAAATCGCACAAACAAAATTGTTCAGAATTTTTACTTGAGTCAGAATTTTCGAAAGAGGAAGAACATCAGCATTGATAAGTAAGGAATAAATTTTCGTTGTGTTGTATGTTGCAATAAATATATATGTCTAAAAGTAATATAAAATGGTGACAAAAATTTGAAAAGATGATTAAATAAGAGTTTTATATTCAGTTAATTTAATTGTCAGATGACGACAGGCTGATTAAATAAATTTTAATATGATCCCAAACTAAAACAGTGATTTGGTACATAGTTATTTACTTCCTCGCTTTAGGTTGTTTGACTTGAAATTAAGACGCGTGAAACTTGGTCTTGGCGGAGACCTCTTTCAACTTCTCTTGCGCTTGATTGTAATATGATGTAAGTTTAACGTGAGTACCCATGAGGATGTGTGCGATATTTGCTTTGTATTATGGCTTTCTAACGAAAGTACAAGTGTGTCAAATCTTTTGATCCGACAATGATGTGTTGCTTTACTGCAAACCGATCTTTTCTTACATTTAATTACTGTTTCATTAATAGTTACAAATATCGATATCATAAATAAAAGAAATTTAGATATTGTCTTTGTATGTCGTTTATCCCATTTTTTAAAAGTACTGCGGCACATAATATATTCGTTAAAGTCTCTACATTAACAGGGAAAAGTATTCAATGCACTTTTTTTAGGCATACGGAAAATTATTCTAAACATAGATTCCGCATAACCTCACTCGCAATTGAACAAAATCAGAGAAGATTATAAGAATATTCTTCAATAATGTAATAAATACGAAGAATACATCTGTATGTTTAATTGGTAGTGGAATAAGGAAACTAAGACAGAATACCTCATGCAGCAGAACAGAGTAACAATTGATTATCAAGAAACTCTCTATTGTTCCAGCAGAGAACGGTAACTCTTGAGGTGTGAGCTGTCTTCTCTCATCCAGGAAGAGCTCAACATATCGCGGCCGTCAAGTGACAATTGGAAATCTGCATAGATCCAGGAGGAAATTCATGTTGGATAGCTTACAAAACAAAGCACACTTAATACCAAGGCAAGAGCTCCTTTTTTGCTGTGTTCTGATGGCTGCTAAGGTATAAATTCCGATACTACAGGTGAGCACGCTGAATACTCGCAGTTTGCTTAATATGAGCATGTAGAATAACATTGTAATAATAAGCCGCCTCACTGGAATTGATAGTGGATAAAGGAGGGGTTGTACTCTCAATTTGGAAAGACACTTGCGCATAACTCATATTGGTAAATTTTTAAATTACCACACGTGCAGGAAAAGAAGACTCAAAAGCACGATTAGGAACACATATAACGTTAAATTTGAAAGATTCGTATCATGGGATTCAAATTTGGCAGAAATTAAAATACATTATATATATATATTCAATTAATTATTAACATATTCGTAATTTTTTTAAAATTAAATAACACAAGTGATTATCACATATTATTCGTTGAACGCCAGGATTTCAAGACTCTTTGCGAAAGTGTTGTTTCTACCACTTATTTTATGAGCAATTTAAATTTAAAAGAATTTAAATTTTTAGAAAATTCCGTACAGAGTTAAAGCTTTCATGCTTGTGTATCAAGAGTGTGATGCTGTTATAACTGCTTCACTTAAAATAAAAATGTAATACAGGATTACCTGTTAAATATCCTCAGAGGTATGAAGCTTCAAATTATTCAATTTTTAGAAAGAAAAATACTTTAGAGGTCAAACTGAATATTTGGATATCCATTTGACGATACTCAAAAAATTTGAAAAGTTATTCGATAAATTCTGCACACAAAATGTGCTTTAGTTAGATTAGTGTGCGCGTGGACCGATACCACCCCTACAAATTTTTAGTTTCTGTTTGCATTTCCTTACTTTTTTTTATAAGTAAACCTCATTAAAATATTTTAAACACTGATACTTATCAGAAGGAGGCCTGCATCTCTGCACATTGCTTACTTTTTGTCAATTTACTAATTTCAGCGCGTTAATTGAATACAATTTTCTGAATTCTTAAGAGTATATTTGCACGTCCTTCATTTGATAAATTCTATTTGAAAAATACTTGGATAATTCTACTTTGAAATGACCACCTGAAAAACGTTATGCAGATATTATAATACGTCATTCAGTATTGAAGTAGAACCATGCATTCCTTGTTTTCTTCCTATTTAAAAAAACGTTAGTCCATATCATATATTCGAAGAATTTGTAGATCTCTGATTATTTTCTGTGTGAATTAAAAGAAAATATATTAAGGATTCATTTAGTTTGTGTAATAACCGCTTGAATAGCTTGATATCGAGGACAAGCTTTCTTGTTAAGAAGGGAGAATTGTGGAACATCGTAAGAATCAGTTATGATCTCTTAACTACAATGTGCAGTTGAAGTCCCAGGCAAATCTTTTAGCGATATTTTGTGGAAGAGGTTTCTCTCTTAAAATTCCTATTTGTCTTGAAAACCTAACCGAGCAGATATAAGGCATCTTAATTTGAATCACTCTCTTTGGCCTATATGTTATGTAATTTCAAATACTTCACATTTCTCCAGGAGCAGAATTTGACAAATACATGCAAATATCATGAAACTAACTTCAGAAATCATAAACACTACAAGAAAAATAGAATGATTTCTAATGGTGCCTAAAATAATTGAAATGTACCCGCATCACATGTCAAATGTCCAATATTACCTGTTGGTCTGTAAATTCTATCTGAAAATGTCCAAGGTTTCAGGAGGCTGAAAGTTAGATTAAAGATTATTCTCGTTCCTAAAATCCGGGATCCTCAACACCCATTTCCATAAGAACTAAATTATTAAAATGAAAATGAAGGACACGAAGTGAACTTATCAACCTCCAAAAAGTCAATTAGCAAAACAATGTTTTTCTCTTTCAACCAAAATCTCCTTCTAATTACCACCTCTCATAAAATCGAAGCTGTTAAAATTACCAAATCATAGGTGTTTGATTTTCAATTTAGTGAAATCTAAAATCCTGCAGGTAAAAAAACATTATGCTTCCATCCCCAATATTGCTAAAAATATCACAAAAAAAAATTACAAAGAACTATGAAAACCCATCATTACCTGATTTAACACTTTTCGTTATTGAATAAAGTATATATACTTAACAGACATGAGGATTCATATGTAAATTAATGATCAATAATAAGAACTAGGCAACTTCCTGCGGGTTTAGACCTCCAAAAACTATATCGTACTCTACACTATGGAGCCCCCATTCATGATAGCAATCAAATACTGACAAGAGACACTTACATAACTGACACAGAAAACTAACTAAAGTGGGATTCAATACCGATGAAATTGTACCGCAAATCCCTACATGAATATCTTTTTTGGAGGACCAAGAATCTTCTCCCAATATTTCTATTTACAACCAAATAACTACAAATCCAAACAGAATTTATTTAAACACAAAAATGCTTTATATGTCTGATCGCGAGTAAAACTACTAAAGAGAGGTCGTTATACAATGTTTCAATTGAGTAACATTTATTAGAGTGCAGTCAGCTGTCACTTCTCTCAGGTGTTAAACTATGCCATGATTCATCTGACAAGAGACTGATATTAAAGGAAACATAACAAACCCAGATAATCAGTGTATAAACTACGGAAAAAAGACTTAACCTCAAGGAATTATTGCTACATCTTCCGACGACCACCACAGTGTTCCGAAGCGAAATTTGATACAATTCTAAATGATAATATTCGTAATAATATCGCATACGGCAAGCGATACCGTTAAAACCGCTTAACAACAACAGATTTTACTTTGATCAGTTGACATCATTAATACGTGAAGTCAGACGACATTAATTATAGCCCTTGTAGTAAAAAGAATGATCTAACAAGCGAAAAACAATTTTACCATATAATGAACCTAATCAAAAATATCGTACAAATTTCGAATGTCTTCTCGGGACTTTTTTTAAGCACCTCCCTAAATTAAAAGCAGCTAGAGGTGACTTGGACAAAAATTATGCAGTAATTAAAGAAATAATTGTTCAGTTTAATGACTGCGAGACTATAAAATAAGCTTACGTTTAGACCTCGTTGTAGCTTAACTATTTTGATTTATTTTTTCTGTTTTAAAATAAACTAATTATCTAAGAAATATCTCTCCATTTCCTTATCATATACCTAAGAGTAGGAATTTAACATATTTAATTAAAGAAAATATTTCTTGGTATATATATTTCAAGAACTTACTGTTGTGCATTTATAAGGATATTTTAAATTTATTATTAATTAAAATTAAAAAATAAAAAAAAAATTAATTAAATATAAAAAGAACACTACAAAACAAATGAACTATCTCGGTAAGAAATTCTATAACAAATGCGTAATAAAAAACAGCAAAGCTTAAAGCTTAACCAGAAACCCTATTTCAATAATGCATGACGAACTTTCAATAACTGTACCACATCTCTAGCAAATAGAAATACGCCGACAGAAAAAAAAATAAAGGTTGATATATTTTCCTTCTTATGCACAATTACTGAATTAAAATGTGGTATAAAAATAATTATTTTTATACATTACTTAAATGTAGCCTTTTGAGGCATAATACATGTAAATGAAAATTTTGGATTATCTTAAGTTAAAGTTATATTTTAGGAAAGAATAAATAATCACTTTACTGCCAAGTATGATAATGTATATTTACATTCTATGAAGTTAATGTTTCTATTTAAATAACTCTTTCAAATTTTTAAACCTTTTTCACATCATTAATGTTACATTGATTCTATATATTCTTTCACGTTTACGGCTGTATTCACCGTAAAATGGATTATGCTTTGTTGGTAATGCAACAAAGACATCTTTTGGAATGAATTTCCACAAAATTCCATTGAAGCACTCATTTGCATTTTGAGTTTTTCCTGGTAAGCATTTCTCCAATAGGCCTTTGTCGCATAATTTCCTGTATATTGGTTTTATAATGTTAACCAGATTTTGTGGAAGTCCTTTAGACTTGTCCTTATAGATTTGTTTATTGAGTGATACAGCTCGTTGATATTTGCACCAGCTATCCGGTCCAACAGGGCATTGGCTGTGCATTGGCTGTGCATTGGTTGTTTTGCATTTGAACAACAGTGAAAAACTGCTGCAATTACTGCACGTTGCATACCTTCTAAATTATTCACATTGTCATGGATAGCTATGCCATAATAATTTTGCAACTTATCGATGAAGGCATCGGTTAGTTTTCCCTGTCCTCCAAGCCCTTTTCGTTTTGATTTCAATTTTCTTAATCTTGTTCCAACACGTTTTTGTATATGTCCTATACATTCATATTTTGTAACTGTATTCTGGCCATAAATATTTTTCACAGCATCATACGCTTTGGAGTCTTCATCTCCAAAAAAGCTTACATATTGTAATTTCCTCATTTCAACCGAACGTTCAAAAAGGCGATAGACGCCAACAGGTTCCATAGCACCAGATGATCCTGTATGCTTTGCACAGTTATGAATGGTGTTTAATCCTTCATTTTTTGAATCGCAAAGTCTACATACTTTAGACATGAATTCAATGTCTAATACCTTCCCTGTATCTATTGAAATAACAGAGACAAATCCATTCAAGGATGAATATCCTATGCGGTGCCAAGTTCCATCAACCGACACACCACATCGAGATAATTCAGAATCATTTCCATTACATCTAATTTCCAAAGCAGCTTCATTCATAGTATTACATGCTACGTAGCTAGCAGCAACTTCAAGTTTTTTCTCAAGGAAACCAAATGCTGTTTTTGAACGAACATTTATATTGATGGCGGAACAAAGTTTTTTGGCCGCAGAATATCCTTTGCCAATGACTCTCATACCAAAAACAAATGCAAGATTAATATTATGCAATTTGTTTATTTTATCAGATGAACAAAAAGAGAAGGAATAGTCACAGTTTTCCCATTTTAAAGTCATGTTCATGGCTAATCCAAAAACAGACTCTTGCATTACATTAATACTTCTTTTAAAACATACAGGACAACATAATAAAGAAATTACATGACTGAAAATTCCTAAGTAAAAAAAACATTTTTTCCATCATTTTCAGTAACATCTGAAGGTTTGAAAGAATTCATCAATTTTGTTTCACTGGCAGTTGAAATATCTACATCTTTACTAATTTTTTCATTCTCTGGAACTGGAACATTATTAGAGTACCTATTTCCTTTGAACTGTCTTTTACGAAAATAACTTTTATTTCTGTTATTTCCCATAGCTGTCAAAATACTAATACCAGAAAGAAAATTCAGTATTGTTTCAAATAAAAAGTAATAAGTTTTGTTATGAACTACACAAGCACAGTTGTCAACAAATCAAGCTGTATGTAAATAAAACAATTATTGCCAGATTTCATTAAATTCTACGTCGTCAGACACTAGCACAATGCTTAATTATTTTAAATATTACATCAAATAATTTCTAAATTTATATTAAAAATAAATATGGTATTTTAATTCTGTTTGACAGCTTTAAAGGGCATTTAAATGCTGACTTCCGGTCATTTAAATACCCACATCCGGTTTTTTGAGCTTTACTAATTCTTTAATATCTTGGCTTTTAAGTGACGTAGAAACAAAATAAAAACAGTTTTATAAAGCTAAATAAATGCTTTATTCAAGAAAACAAAAAACTGAAAATGTGATTTTTTCCGAAAATTGACCATTTCAACGTATTCGTATACCTTAAGGCATTACTTGAAGTGGTTAATTCTGAAATTTCACTTGAATTGGTGGACCAGGACTCATGAAGAAGCCTTTGTTTTACTAACTGAAATCGTCCTTGGAAACTGGTAGCCTATTTCTCAAGCAAGAGATGATTCTTCCTCTTACTTTCCTCTGTCTCTAATTGCAATTTTCTAAATAATCATTTGAAACAACTGATGATTTGTTTAAATCCTTATCATCTAAACAGCTGAAGACATCCAAAGTCTTAATTGTTCACCAACATCGAATTGTAAATGTTGGAAAATCGATCGCGGAAAGCCCATTAACGAACCCAGATTTAGCTTACTAAAACTTCCGCACTTCCAAACTGGGTAAGAGATGAACTTTTTACAGTAAAATGATAGTACGAAAATCCATCATCTTTTGACCGGCAGCAGCAAAGGTGAAGTACGGTTAAGCCCCATGTGCAGATTAAGCGCCAGTAATACATATGCGTTTACGCTGGCATGCGTACGGCCAAAGTAATTTAAAACTGCATTCCAAAGATGAAAACAGGCAAAGTATTTTAATTTATTAAAATGCAGATTCTGCCAAATATATTCCCTTTACTATAACTAGTACAGAAGTGAACTCTAAATTCAGAAACATTTACTGAAATTCTACCAGTAAAGTTGTTTTATCTTTCAATAGTGAACAAAGCAAGGCTGATGGATATCAGGCCTATTCAGACTTTGTAAACTTATGAATTTGAAAAATTCTGAGGAAATAATTGTAGAAGAAAGAATTACATCAAAGGAAGGAGCAAAACTACTGAGACTGAAATGATGATAAGTATTCAAATAAAATATATTATCACCGACGCAAGATATAATTGTTATAAAAAAAAATTTCAAAGTCGAATCATGTCCTAATTAGGAGAAAAGATACATTGCTGCAAAATAAGTGTTAATTTTATAGCTTTATGATCCATGCTCGTATAGATTTTGCATTGACATATATTGGAAAACCCAAACCAAGAGGTGAGAGATTTTAAAACACAAATAATTCTATTTTTCGAATGTCTTAATTATAAGATAACCCGAGGGGCACATGATTACATTGTAACCACTTATTAATGCAATATCATTTTAACTTTATAATAACTTCAAATAACTCATGAATTAATGTCAAAAGAAGGCCAATTGGAAACATACATTATATTCATTTTTTCATTTTACTTTTTATGATATACCCATGTTGAAGGTTTTAACACTTGGATCAAAACCACATTTTACGACAATGCAAATAAAGTTTGAAATGAAAGATTTTGTATGAGAGAAAATCTTAAAGACATCTCTGTATCAATGCTATCGTGTTAATATCAAATAAATTTGAAGCTTTAAACTTCTTCCGCCACACAACTGAGACCACTCATCCATAAAATGAAAACATTGAAGATATTTAGAACTTAGTTATAAACTTGAAGAAACAAGTTGCTACACCTGAACGAAGATTTATCTTAAAATAATTGAATCAGTGAGTGTAACATGTAAATAATAAATATTATCACAAGTTCCACCACAAGAATGAATAAGTATACCCATTAATTAAATTACATTTGTTTAAAAAAGCATCCTCCTAGGATGCGCAGAGGCACCTGGATAGGTGAAAATATAACCTTCACTACAAAATGACTAGGCCTGAATTTAAAACACATCGCCACAAGAACATATTATAGAAGAATCCTTTTCAGTCAAATATTCGGCATAAAACAACCTAATGATCTAAATCCAGTTAGAGCGCATCGAAAATTCATAATCGAAGATTTTTAGTTCGTTAAGAACCCAAGCACCATTTCAGAGCAGATATACATTGTCCAATGTCTGAATTTAGAGAGTTTTGAGGAAAGAATTTATATGTTTCATTAAATTTCATGGAGTTCGCTTGACTTTCATGTCCACAACAACCACAAAAAGATGGTTAAAGAAGATGATAATACAACATCGATATACAACAACATCTGACGTATAAACAGTCAGGATGTGAAGGTGAAACAGTATTGATTTGATTTAAGAGTAACAGCGAA
>BMAW01042720.1:103911-155927 GCA_019974015.1 Nephila pilipes | reverse complement strand
CGCAATAAGGAACAGAGAAAACAAGAAGACGACAGCAGATCTTTGTTTAAACGCAATAAGGAACAGAGAAAACAAGAAGACGACAGCAGATCTTTGTTTAGTATCGGCAGTTGTACAAGTCTGAATGAAATAAACAACAACGATCTCTTTCAAGTCGTTAATTTTGATGAGTATAGACAAGGCCTAAAAATTAGAAAGGCTACAATTGAAAAAGATTTAAGGAGAAAAAACGAAATAAAAAATAAAACAGATGACAGTCCAGCAGAAAGACTTATGAGAATGCATCGCAATTTTTCATCTAGAAGTTCTAATTTGCCGTCTTCTGGTTCCCAGCAGTCTCCGAAGTCGAGTCCTCTACAACGCCGTGATGAAATGGAACAATTATCACGCAAGAGAGAAAGAATGTGTTTCAAGAACGATGATTCTGCTGTTATAACGTCACAGGAAAAATCTAAAACAGCTGCGGATTGTTTTGCCATTGCAGAGGAAGACAAAGCAGGTGAAGATATAAGTGAAATAATTTACAGCGTCCAACTTTCTCCGGATAGACCAGCAAGACTTGAAGAAAGTTCTGTGTGTCTGCAAAGGCTGCTGACGTCCATGTCCACTATTCCTCCGACTAACAATCCTTTTGAAGAAAACAACATAACACAGAATATCGATGTTTCTGTAAACAGAGACTTAAAGGCTGAGTTTCAAAACGAATTAGTCAAAATGTCTTCCGTTTCAAGCAGTGATTCGCAAAAACATTGTAGCGAATCCACATATCACTGTAATGTGCCAGAGAAATCAATAGACGACGAACGAGGGTTAGATTTCTGAACATAATTCAAAAAATAAAAAATAGCAGAAACAAACTGAAGTACTTATATGTGAGAAATTTTAATGTTATATCCTCAAATAATTTTACAAATCAGTGCTGTATGATTTTTGATATTATTTTTAAACATATTTTCTACGCAACTACATAATGTTTTAAAAGTGTTGTTAAATTGTTATGTTTACTCTACGTGACTGATCGCTTATTTTTTTTTTTTCACCCTTTAAAAAGTTTTAAACCAATCGTACTATTATTTTCCATGCACATTTTATCAAATGTACTGAAAATCTTTGTATATAAGTTGAGAGAATTCCGCCCAAAGAATACTTGTGATTTCATGAAGATCGTCAAATATAACCATCTGGGAGAATTAAGTATTTGTTGAAAAAGGTTTTAAAAACTTTTTCAGTATTGCATTTGTGCTATTCATTTTAGATTATTCAATAAAATTTAAGATTTATCCATCAGTTGTGAATTTTAATTCTGATAAACTATAAATATCCAGGTTTAATATCGTCTACACTTATTGTAAGGTCTGCTTAACACATCGATCAATAACTCCCGAGACTAACCCAGAGATGGCGCTCGTAGTAAACCAGTAACCAGGTCTTTCTAGAGTACTAACCTTTGCTTGAAACGCGTCAAAATTTTAAGTCGATCGGACCAGGAAAAAGGTTTTTTGAAGTGAAGTGAAAAAGGTTTTTTCCAAGTGGGTGCCGCGATTGCTTTCGATGGAACAAAAACAGCAACGAGTCGATGATTCAGAAAGCTGTTTATCGCTATTTACTCGCAACAAAAAAGATTTCTTGCGAAAAAGAAAAGGAAAAAAAAAGAGAGAAAAAAAAAATTTGGAAAAGCGTTGGAACGATTGTATCACCCTAAAAGGTGATTAACAAAAGGTGTTATGTTGATGAATAAAAAAAAAATTTGCAAAAAAAAATGTTTTCAATGTTAGACTCGGGAGTTATTGATCGATGTGTTATACATCTCATATGCAGCCGCGGTAGCCTAGTGATCATAGTCATGAGCTCGTAGCCGGCTTCGTTTCCGTTGGGTCATGAGTTCGAGTCCTGAGTTGTCATGTATCGGTACTAATGTACGTTAAATCTGTCGGGGCTCGATGCCCTCATGTTAGAATGGTTTGGAAACTCACAAGTTCGAGGAGAACACTTGAACTCATACCGATTCTAAGCGTGAAGTTAATAAACAATCAATCAAAAAATATATGCATCTCATGTCTCAAGATATCATCCTATTGCGATAAAAATGTATTGAAACTAGAATTACTGCTATTTAAGAATGATTTAGATGTGAAGAATATTTAAAATAAGTTAGAGAGACAAATTTCGTGTGCATTGCCTTTTACCGACTACAGGCCGAACCATTTCAAATTTACCTGACGATGTAGCAAAAAACAGCTTCAGCGAAAACAAAATTTATTCCTGCTGCATATTTGTCAAGAATGCATTTATTACTATCATCTATGTCGGGAATTTATTAAAGGAACAATAACTTAAATTATTATTTAAGCTTTTTTACCATCTTATGTTTAGTTAAGTTGTTCGGAAGAGGCGTGTGCAAAATTCATTCCACACAGAAATTTGACGAAAGAGCCATAAAACTCTTCTCCACACACTACGTTCACTAGAGCGGGCATGTCCGCAAATATAGTAATAATAACATAAGTAATTCTCAAATCCAATGAGCTCATTACTTATACTTACTTGCCGAGCAAATTATTTGTGCAAGTTGCACTATTGTCTTAACCTCTAAAAATGTATATAACAAATTTATATATATATATATATCGTTATTCGGAAAATATTTTTTTATCTATTTATGTAACCTTCTCCAAAATCATACAGCAAATTCGAGTAATAGTTATACTATATAATTATTAATTTTCAACAGATATGCACATTAACAAATTAATTAATAATAAATTACAAATTAAAGCTAAAAAATTAATTAATTAATATTAAAACAAGTACAAATTGTAATTATTACAAAAAAAGGCGTATTGTAAACAAAACAAAAACATTAGGTTAAAATTAAATTATTTAACTTTTAAAGAATCCGAAGAATGTTCGTGTTAAAAGTCTTTAGATTGCTGAAATTATAAAATTAAAAAAATATTCAAGAATCTATATTAAATATATGTATGATATCTTGACGATATTATTTAATGTTTATTTGGGTAGAAAGCAGTCACTTCTTGTAAACATTTTAAAGTTTATTCAAAGATTTTGGACCATTTTTGTATTTGATGGTTTCTAAGCTGTGACGATAGAACAGCTTTGCTGTATGTTTTGTTTGCTCGCTGTATTTATACATCAGGAGTCAGGAGAAAAAGGGGAAGGCGAAAGACAGCTGTTATTGATCGGTGACAAATTTTATGTCGAAGAAAAAAGGTCTTTCCTCTAAATATTATCAATTCAGCAATTAAATAGGGCTGGGATCTTTCTAGTAGACCAAAAAGGCGTGATTCGGAAGGAATAAGTTACAATAATTAAAATGGAAATCAAAATAGTTTTAATTTAAAAGGCTTGACTTTAAGAATGTTTTTGTTAAAAAGTTGGAGAGGATAACTTTATCATCACATGTGCACACACGAGCGCGCGCACACACTCAGATTTAATTAATTTCCTTACTTTAACTACCATAGTGAGAAATTCATTTTATTTCCTGATACAATTCCTCTTGATCTTGTAATCACTCACCATGAATCTGCATGATTCAGTATCTTCCCACGAACTAATAGGGAGATTATCCTACCGACAATTGGTCGTCACGTAAAATACCTAAAGATCCCTCCATTTAGTACCACTTATCTGAATAATTCTAGCATTTAATTTCCCAACAGTGAAAGTTTTCTTCTTTTTTTGGCGTCTGCCGCCAGTTTCTCGATGTATCATCCTCTCTCTCATTGAACGTAAAATAATAGACTTTACTCAGAAAATTAGCATTTTTTCATCAGCCATGACTGTAACTAAGAACATTATCTTTAGTTCTCCAAATATATACTGATATACACAACTTAAGCAACTTTTCAGATTATGCCATAATTCCGAAAATATCAACTGAGTGACATGAAATTCACATTACAGGCACACAAAGTAGCACTTGAAGGTTGAGAAAAGCATAATAGCCAAAAAACGAATTATACACATACATTATAGAACAAAGCAGAAAAATGCCTTATTGACATTATAGCGGTAGTAAAAAACATTGGCCATGAAGAAGTCAACAAATTAAACTTTCTTAGCAAAGGATATGACCTCCCTAACTGCAATGGTTGCGTGACACCGTCTGTTCATACTCAATACCAAATTATCCAGCATTTCTTGAGGTAAGAGTTGCCGGTCTTCATGGAGCATTTGTTTTGGCTCTTTGGTGTTCTCCAGAGGATACGATCTTGCTGCCAGGCGTCTCTCCTAAGTATTCCACACATGTTCGATGTGATTGAAATCGTGGAAGCAAACTGGCCAATCCTTTACGTAGATATCCTTACTTTCTAGAAGCTCCCCAATATCCTGTCCTATGGTGAACCTGTGTGAACATGCATTGTTGTCTACAAAAATAAAGTTTGGACCAATGGCACCCCGGAACAGACGCACATTTGGGAGGATAATTTTATCGCGGATCGATCTCCATTGAGTGAGCCGCTGAAGAAAATATGGAGCTCCTTTCGTCCATATAACATAATACTTCCTCTCACAAGCACTCCAGCAGCATCCCAACGGTCTCTTTCCCTGATGTTAAAGGGATGAAATCATCCACGTGTCCCTACATCCTTCGGTATCAATTGGCGCTGAAACTCGTTATCCAGACTGAAACGAATCATCAGTAAGAAGAACGTTACTCCATTTATGAGATGTCCAGTCTTTCTGTTCTTGACACTACTGAAAACGGCACCAAAGGAATTTTGCATTCGAGTGCAGTTGTATTTACCATGATTTATATATTTGAATACTCCGAATGCGTGGTTGTATTTATTGGTATAAATGCGATGCCAGACACTTACTTTTGAAGTCTTTTCAACAACTGTTCCTTTGCGTTCATGTATTCGTGAGCATTCATGATATAGATACTCTTCAGCAAAGATTCGGCCACAATAAAAATGGCCTGAAACACATCCGTGTTTTATGACATGTTTAAGGCTGAATGAAAAAGAGGGAGAACCAAAATGATATTTTAAATTAATATTTTATAGTGTGCATGTATTTATACGTAGTAATAAAATTACATGCAATTGGATAGTTATTAGCTATTAGGTTTCAAAATGAAGAATGAGATTTCTTGCACCCCCTCCCTCCCTCCCAAAAGAGTCAAAACAAGCAACAAAGTAAATAAGAGAATATATTCTGAATCCTTTTTACTTTCCCAACTTCCTTCAATATTGTTAACATGAGTTCCATCAACGGGATTTTTAAAACTTATTTGTATTTAGTATAACATCCGAATTTTAAAATAGGATTATGGGAATTTTAGGAACAAAAACGAACTTTCAAATTTGGATTTTAATACCGTTTATCTCTAATCCTTTTTTCCCATGAAAGTAAGCCATCCATTTATTCTCAAAATATGCAATGCTCTTTTTTGTTTTATAAATTAGGTTGTGTAGGAAAGAACGTTTTCTAATTAAGCAGTAATAAAAAAATTTGAAAAAATTCTATGAAAAGGAGGATGAAAAAGAAAGAAAAAAATGGCAATGAAGTGGTATTGCCCATTATTGTCAATCTCTTGTACACAAAACAGCGAATAGTTCCATTTCTGTGAAAAGGAAAAATCAAAAATTGAAATCTACTTACGCAAGTATTTGAACGGTAAAATATTTAACAAATTATTGTGGAACAACTCCTATTATCTCTGGACTTTCAGTTTCGAAAACTGACCTTAAAATGGTGATTATAAGTGAGATATTACATCAACATTTTAAAACTGTCAGATCGAGCTCTGTTTCCTAATTATGTCAGATGAAACGATATAATAGCTGTATTGATTGACAATGTGAAATTCTTTTAAATCGGTCATGCTCACTTTAGATAAAAATCAACGATTTAGAGAAATAGCATTTTGCGCGACGCAAATTTTAACGTGTTTTTTACGTATAGAAGCTAAATAAAAGTGTTTAAAATATTTCCTTTATGTAAACACAAATATCATGAACAGAAAAAGAAAGAGAGAGAAATTGCTACCTCACGTGTTTTCAAACGTCTCTTGCGAAAAAAGTTATCTTTCAGTGTACTTCACGCAATTCTGGCCTAACATCACGCTTAAATTTTTAAAAATAAAAAAAAAATCGTTCTTCTGTTATAACTTGTTGCCCTCAGAAATGTTACTAAAATTAAAGTCTTAAATAAAATGTTAGAAATATTGCTCTTCTCCATTGCATTACGTGCTGTTTTGTTTATACGAGGAAAAAAAGTTCAACTACCTGTGTTGTGAAAACTCGGCTGTCAAAATTTTAAAAAAATTAATGTAAGGAATCTACATTATACTCAAAATATCTATCTTCTACGGTTTTCTAAGGAGAGAATCGTTTCTGTCAATATGGTATTTAAAATGAAAGAGAACATCACATTTTCGATATAATTATGGCAACGAATAGTAAATGTTAAAAATAAACATGAAAAGCTTGCTTTACGTTATCCCATTACGTTGAAAACTAAAATGTCTTACAACGTATCAAAATTTATGTATGACGAATTAGTTAAAATATGTATTTTTTTTCAAATTTTAGCTTTCTAAAACTGTCTTTATTTCAACACCATGATGATTAGAAAATAAATTACAAGCATTTAATGTTGGAAAATAATATATTTAATAAGTGAGTCGACTTTGAAAGCGAATTCCACAAAACGGCGTTTTTGTTAAAAAAAATTAATTTTTAAAATGCCATGTATTAGACAGAATATAACTCGAATACTTTTTGACTAATCATTTCCCGTTAAAATATTGTCTCGGGCTAAATTAGAGGTCTAAGGCTAATGGAATGTAACAACTCTTAATATTTCGCCCTTGCCTTAGCCCGACCTACGAAGAATACGACCTGTATTATTAATTATTCGAAGTAAATGCTTATCTGATTAAATTATATTTTCTTTGAATTCTTTTATGTAAAATGAATGGATCGCATTAAATCCATAACCCCCTCAACTATCTTTATAAAAATTTTGCCGTTACATTACATTGCGATTTTACAAAATTTGGAGTAATCATTTTAAAATTTTATTCTAGAAATCCGGATTTGCGATTTTTAAAGAACACGGGTTGCTAGTAAATTGATGCAACTTTAAGAGTAATAAGTACATGAAAGTTTTGACGAAAACTCTAATATTGCCAATTCGATGAGATTGTAAAATCTTTACAAACACACCAAATGCGTCGAAAATTGTAATTTAGTCTCTTTATGCGAATCTCGATCCCTTACGTTTGTAGAAAAAAGCATAAATATCATAATACCTTTCTTTTTAATCTAGAGATTTTTTTAAAAAATAAGATAAATTTTAACATTGTAAGGTTAAAACGAATCTCTCTCAATTAATTTTTTTTAATAATTGCTAAAATAAAATATTTTTTAATTTTTAATGAAAAAAATATATATATATAATGAAGACTTTTACTTGTATTTTATTTATTACCATTTTGTTAGAAAGTAATTTGCTGAAATGGGAAGGTTGGATTCATAATTTCTAGTATAAATACGCTATTACTCAGTCCCAAGCCTGAGAAAACATTTAAAATTATCGTCTATCCATTTTTGACTTCACTTTCTTAATTATCTTTTTTTTGAGGTATGTTGCGTAGGTCTTGGCAAGTTTTTTGATATTTTGAGCTTTCTTGCAATTTTTTAAACTACTGATTTTATTTTTTTAATTATTTATGTTATGTTTAATATATATTTTCAAATACTTTTTAATATTACAGTTTCAACAATTTAAAGTTTTTTTCATACAAAAATATACTTCTTGAAATTTTAACTAATCTATTCTGAACGTCAAGTGTTTAGATTTTGTTTGCAACAGGTTTATTTTAATTTTGTAATAATTGCAATTTTAATAGTTTAAATATTAATTTTTTTTTTCCGCTACAATTTGTAATGTATTATTTGTGTGAGATAAATATTTTCTCGTTGACATTTTGACATCTTTACGATGTTTTGTTGTCTTCTATGAAAGTAAACAAACAACAAAATAAGAGAGAATCGTTTTTAACGGATCAATCTTTGGGATATTTGGATTGCGACTCACCTGCGGCATTTTCATTTGAAACATACTAGGGATTTATCGTAAAATTATAATAATTACTAAGAAATTATAAACTGAGATAATCTGGATAAATTTATTCTGTATATTAATTGATCCTTATGTGCATAATGTTGTACACTATAGCTATTCATGTTGATTTGTTTGGTTTTAGGAAGTCTCAGATTGAAGTAACGCGTAGTATAGAGAAGTTAGAATTCAGTCTACTTGAGTTCCATAATGAAGACCTTCTAAAGGTCAAGAAACGCTGAAAGAAATATATAACTCTGGATGGTGAATATATATAGAAAATCTTAAGAATGATAAATAAAAATTAAGTTATTATCGTGATTATTTTAAGTAATAATTAAAACTCTACGACACTGAGGGTTACTTCCACCTATGGCTTCCTGAAACCAAATAAATCAATATTAACAGCTATAATTTACAACATTATGTACATAGGGATCAATTAATTTGCAGAATAAATTATTTCTAAATATATCGGTTATTTCTTAATAATTATTAAAACGTTACGATTCCGCCGCGTAAGTTTCATACGAAATTCCAGAGAGGAGTCGAAATATCTAAGAACCCGAGGGGTGGAGGTACTGCTGAAAATGGAATTGCTCTAACGACTTTTTTAGGATAAAAAGGTAAACTTATGCAATGCCTATTTTTAAAACAATCATTTCGCATATTAATATGTTTGATTGTAATATCGATTTTAAATCACTAAAATACACTAACTGTAGTTATATTTTTTAAAAAAATACCGAAATCTGTAAAGAACGTTTGTTTGAACATGTACTGCATCCTTAAAAGAATTTAAATGGGATAAAAATTATAGTTTCCGATTTCGCGTGAAAGAATTGTGTATTTATTTACAAATCGTAGTTCAAGTTACTATTCTACTTAAAAGGAAAGTGCGTGTTTGTTATTTAAATATTTCCCCTCCCTCTCTCTCTCAAATGCCATTTTAAATTCAACAGCGATCGGCATTATTGCTTATGATTTAAACGAACAGTTTCTTTATGGCTCGACAGTAATTACAATTTTTTTCCCCTTTGAGACTGTGTGTGTGTTTGTGAACTACAACAATGCGATTTCTGAAGTGTTATCGCGAAATCTTAAGCTTTCAAATATCAGGTTACTGGCTTATACCCCCAGACAACAATTCTTAAGTTTAAAAAAAATTCCATCAAAAGCCATACCGACTCCCTTGATTGCTCAGTACCGACTCTGCTTATGTCCAAAGAAGAAGAATTTCAAGTTTCGCAAGCGGTGCAATTCTATCTCCAGAACTTCAAACACGCGTCATTTAAGCTATTCACTTTCACCTGATGAAATCTAAAACACGTGTCCCAAATATTATTCGAAAAATCGATTACGCTGAAGAAAAGCGAGTGCTTTGTAGGAGCTGGCACCACTAACCTTTAGAATAAACCCGTAACAAAGCAAAAAGTTTTGAGATTTGAGTCCCATATAATCTTCAGCGATTCAGATTAATAAAATCATGAGTGAATTTCGAAGGGCGTGAATTCCCGGAAGTTTTTCGGGACCATTGTTTAATGGAGGAGTGTTTTGAACTTACCTGAAGGACGTCCAAAGTGGGGATAGAGTACGGTTTTAATGTCCGTTTCTTTACTCTCAGCTTATGAGACGGCGTGGGTTTGATTTTAGGTGAAGGTCAGAGCTACAGGTGGTGGAATGTATTCGTGAGAGTTGGGTGGGGCGGATTGAATGGGAGTTTTCCCAAAACAAAATATAAGCTTGTTTTTTTTTTAAAGCAATACACTTAGTAATTGTGAAAGTATTAGTGTTGAGGGGAGAGAGTACATATTTATAATGTTGTTTAAAGGTCCATTCAAAAATTGTAGCCCCATAAATGGTTTCTACGTACTTTTTGTTATCCTGTTAGGGGGAAAATATTTTCTTCAAAGATATAAATAATAATTCTTAAATTTAAAAAAAAAATAATAATTATTTTTCCAATTTAATTTCTTTTTATTTATGTAAGTATGTCGTAAAATATTAAATTTTTAAATCAGAAACATACAATCGCACTGGGTCTTGAAATAAAGGAAATATTCTGCTATCATTGAGAAATCTCCAGCATTTGGAATTAGCAGTTAATATTTATATTCGTATCCATTGCCAATTTAGCCGAATCATTATTAAATGGAAAATTTCAGACATTTATATTTCATTAATTCGTACAAATTGATTTATATAAAGTTATAATTTTACAAAATCAATTAGAATGTGATTTATAAACTTTTTTTTTCAAATTATGACTGATGAAATTTAAATATTAAATTTTGAAATAGGTGACGTGTGGTTGGAATACTTCATTTATTTTTATACATATCCCAAAGATATCATTTCTTTCTTTTTGAATGCAATGATATTATTTTTTAAAAAGTAAAATATTATTACATTTACTTTGCATATCAAAAGATGAGTTAATAGTTCTTTTAATATTCATGGAAATTTATAAATAATTTCTCAAAATAGGCCTCTGGCTAACTATCCTCTATTAATTTCTTTAAAAATAATTTAAAATAAAATAATTATAAAATAGAACAAATTATTTTTGTTGATGAAATAGGAAATAAATAAATAATTTTTTTTAGTTTTTAATTTATAATTAGTTTTATTATTTAGTATTCTAATTATTTCTTATATTTTTATCTTTATTTTAGTTTAATAATGTTTTAATTTTAATACCTTGATTATATTATTAACCTTTTATCATAATAATATTTTTTCTTATGTATTTTTAACTCTTATTTAAGAATATAAAGAGTGTTACAATTTTTAGTCTCCTTTAGTTTAAGCACGAAATCTGCTTGTAAAAAGACTAATGCACGTTAAATCTGTCTTGGCCCAAAGTCCTCCTGATGGCTTAGTGTGGAAGTTAGGAGAGTTGGTGCCAGCTCAGGTGCAGACATCGTCACTTGACTGAGGCTCAAAATTACGAGGTCCGTCGTCAATAGCCCTCTTGTTGCTTCTAGTGTGACGTTAAAGAAACCAAATCTTATGAAAAATTATATGCTTTTAAAATTGAAACTACTCTTTTTAAACATTAAATGCTAAAAATTATTATTGATAATCTGTAGCTTGGGCCCTAAACAAATTTTGAGTTTATATTGAAGGTACAAAAATTACAGAGGTATGTGACCACCAATCATTAAAATAGCTAATGAGTTTAACATCGCCATCCGAAAGATTAGCCAGAAGTGGGCACTTCAGATACAATCTTACAGTTTGAAGAATGATTATTTTCCAGGGAAATGTAATGTTATCTGCAGATATATTTTCCAGGCCAATGTGTAAAAATTAAGAAATATCTTGTTAATTAAAACCGATAGTTACTGATTTCCCAACAAGAGCTGCTAGTGAACTTAGGACTGAACAATTGAAAGATCTTGAATCAACAAGGATCAAGTCAAGGAAGGATCTTGAGCCAGTGTCAACAAGAAGGTTGACTTTGCCAATTGGACTGAATGTGATAACGTTATGAACCAGGGCGTACTTTACCACACTCTGAAGTGGATGAAGCTCATTTAATTGTCCCCTCTCATGAGAGAGACAAGGTACTTAAATGACACTACGATGCAGCCACCGCTGCCCATTACGGAGCTGATGAGACTTTTTCTAGTATTTCATCAAAATATTACTGGACCGGTATGAGAAAATATATCACACTGATTACAATGGCCCTCCATAGTTCTTATTAACTATGCAAAAATGATTTATATTCGTAAGGAATCATATAATTAATAGTTCTTAGTTTCATTGAAACAGCAGAGGACACAAAACATAAAAAGAACATTCATTTACATCAGAAAACACGGTAGAATCATCTTAGCAGTATCGAATTCCTGCCTCAGTACGAGGAGCGCAGATCAGTTCAGTTCGCTTTGAGAAAGTAGATGTTAAATAGGACGGTTACAAATGATAAATGTCTATCATTTATTTTCGAGCACTCAGGAAATTTTGACGAGCTATGGAGCAAAGTATCTTAAAAGTGGAACTTTTCCAATTTTTTTTTTTTACAATAGTTCTAAGCATTATTCAAAAACTTAGTACGACTAATTTTTGCGCATTAGTATTTTCAACATTAATGTTTATAAATATTTGCTCCAATAAACGAAATCACGAATTAAAAAAAAAGAAGAAAACAATACTTTAGGGCAGCATGAGTGTTTTGACAAAGGATCTAGTGATTCTGAATTACGGTCACGTGACGAGAACTATACAAGAACTAGAGCTACATCTCCAAACTCTCACACTAAATAAGGATTTTGAAGTTCAATTGTTGTGGATTTCATTTGTTTCTCCGCGCAATAAGGTCTGGGGGAATCATGATTCGAATCCACATCTACTATTCCTGTTGGCATGGCTATTCTCGACGGTTATTTTCGTTGCTTGCGCTTTATTATTACTAACCATATTTCCATAAATAAAAAAAAAGGGATTTAATATCATTAAAAATGTCACATATATTATTTTTATATAAATCTCTTTTATGTTTGTACGTCTAACACCGCGAAAAAAATATGCTTCAAATATTTTTCTTGAGAAAATATTGATTTCTTTTTAAAACGTGTACATTATCGGATCCAGTTTCTTGACAGTAAATAAATAGTAAAAATGATAATAATAAGGCGTTGACAAATTTTCCAAGGTAATAATTTGATATTTTCCTCTATAACCATGCATGATCCATACTTTAAAAAAGGTGATAAAAACTGAAACGGATAAATTTTTAATGCGTTTATTTTTGAATGCAAAGAAATTTAATTAATATTATTTGTTCTCGCAAAATAATTAGAAGAAAAATTTCTATTTCAAATTTAATCCTATGAATTACTGTGAATATTTTCAAAAAATTGACAGAAAAACAAAATTGTAAAAGAGAGAACCAAAAATTTGATTAAAAAAAATAAAACATTACTAATTATTTTTACAGTCAAAGAATAGATTATACCATAAGAAATAATAGAAAGAATTTTTTCCCGAGAGAATAGAAGTATATATACAGCCAAAATATTAATAAAATAAAATACTTCCATTCTTTAAAATATGTAACTTATTTTGTATTTTCTAATTCTTAACAACTCAGCATTCTTGAAGGAAGTGTGTGAAAACGGAATTTTAATTTTTTCTTAACAAATCAATATACACCTGTTTTACAACGTGCTAACAATTGATGCATTCTGAAATAAAAAATTATTATGTTTCTACTATGTAATAATTATGAATGATACCACGCTTATAGTTACATAATTCGAGAGACCAACCCCCCGCTCCGCACATAGTGCACTACGGGTTGCTTATAGTTACAGTTGGCGTTATATTTCTTCAAATAAATTTAACTTTTCAAAAATGCATATACGTTTTTTATAAGAATTTATGCATATAACTCATGAATCATACATCACGTTTATTTTAATAGCATAATCCATGTAATCATTTCTTAAAAATATACACACAACACAAAAAGGAATTTTAAAAATAAAAGAAGTGGAATGTTGATAATTAAATCTACAAAAGTACTCACTGAATTCTCTTTTGCCAGTGAAATATTCATTGTATTTTTAATTTAGTTAAAATGTAGTCGTAACTGACAGCGAAAGAACAATATCAACATCAACAAAAAAGGATCATTAATATGAATATATCCTTTTTCTGCTGAACTTTTTGTTGAAGCACGAAGAATAACTTTCCCATGCAGAAAAGACGTTAACGTGATTCCTTTTTAGTTTTATTTAAGTAAAACGCTTGGCACTGAAGGTGTAACCTTCATTTGCGGTAAAATATTGTTAATGTGATACCATTTTCAAGGATCCGAACGCCATTCAGTTTATAAATTAACCACAGATTATTATGGTTCGCTCACCTTCATCAGTGACCTTAGCAGTGTTATAACGAGATGTCAATGGCGTTTAAACTATATGTGCAAATTATCTAACGGTATTGAGTCCATTTTTCGTCCTTGCGTATTTTAAAAGATATTTATGAATAAAACAAAACGCCAAAGGAGTAGAAATTTTATTTAAAAAAAAAGGCACAAAATTATACCTTTGAAATAAATATTATTTACTCACGGCCTTCTGCAGTACACTTGCTGAACAATAATGAAATTTCTTTTTTTAAATTAGTTCAGCTTAATTTTTAGAATTAATTTTTTTTTTAAAAAAAAATGAGTTTAGTTTATTTTTTAAAATAAAAAAATATTTTTATTAAATTATTTTTCATCGTCGAAAAATAAATAATAAAATATTACTAACCAAGTTTTTATTTTATTTGAAAACTTCATAACAAAATCCGGACTAGACCCCCAGTGAAATATAAGCGCCCCCCCTTAAAAAAACTTAATTTAAATTTTCTCTTTATTATTGAAAATGTCTATCCATATTTTTTGTTTTCGGATTATTTCATTCGTTCTTTATTATTATTTCAATATCATCAAATATCTTAGTTTAAATACAGAGTACAAATTTTCTTTTATATTAAAAAAAAAGTTCTTCCCTTTGTAAAGGAAAGTGCATTTTTGAGAATAAACGCAACAATTCTCGAAAACAAATTTATCGATAATCATAATAAGTTTTCTTCTAAATTTGAGATACGAGAAGAAAGAAGAGCATATTTTTGAGATTTTAAGGTATTGTACGCCAGGAGTGATCAAACTTGCTTAATATTTATTAGCCGCGTAAATGATAAAGTTTATGCTTGAGAATCTCGGTACTCGTATTTAAATAAAGATATATTGGTTTTTATTGCTACACTTCATTAAAAATTTATTACAAAGTATAAGAAATTAGTAGTACTGTGTTTACTCATATGCATGTTGTTATGTTTCAGTCCTTAATTAATATCTAAAGATAGTTTCAGTATAAACAAAATTATAAACATTTTGGGAAAATTTAAATCTCAAAAGATCAGATTTTTGTAATCAATTTTTCAAATTACACTAGCAATTAATCTTTTTCTCTGTGTGTCTTATAATCAAAATTTTACGACAAAAATGTATTATACATCAAATATTAGGTTCGCTAATTACTATTACTAAGGATCTTGCAAGTTTCCAAAAGGGTTGTCAGTCGGTTAAAATCCAGTTCATGTATTGTCAGAACTGTGTGAGAAATAAATGTTGAGCAGAAATTGATATGAGAGTCCCATGCTAGTTTTCTTTTTTCTCAGGTTGTTAGTTTCCGGAATCTAGTTTCAGAGCTCTCATCTAAGTTGGAAATTTATAAAATCAACGAATTAAAAATAATTTTCAACTAATCAATATTTGACCATCCCTGCGTAATGCGCAACAAAACTACAATTATTTTTCATGTTTTTATATAATTCTTGTAAATGATGGAAATAATTTTAAAAAAATGTAGAACTAACTAATAAGTTCTTTCAAAAGGAAGCGCATACTTTTTAAATTTGAATAGGCAGTTGATCCCATCGATAATACAGAACTTCATGATTAGTGACACTCGGCTCTTCGGTTAAAATTTACAATAACGACCATTTAATATAACGGTCGTTGATTGTTTAGTTCTAAAGACGGAACCAAATTGTCTTTATTCAAAAAAAAAACTATAGTTGTTTGAAAAAGTCTAAGATATCCAACCACGCTTTATGCAACTGAATCTCAATTTTCTCTAATTGTACAGTAAAAAATAAATAATAAAACTTATAATTCTGTTCTGAAAATTAAATTAAATTTATCAACGATCAGTTGCAAAAAAAACTTATTTTAAATTTTAATAACTACAATGATCATCTCATTGAGGCAGTCAGATTTGCAAAGGATAAACTTAACTTTTGGTTTACAAAAGGATAAACTTGGCTTTAAAATATGTATTAGCAAAACATAGTAATGAAGAATTCTTTATTTCTTTGTACATAAATATCAAATTAAAAAAAATAAAACAGTCTTATAATATGAAATAGCTAATTCACGTGCATTGGAAGTGTAGCAAAGTAAATGAATTCATTTGCTTGAATCAAGGCCATGGCAAGTAGATTTCTTTGCCGCAGATCAATCTCACGCACACATATACGATTTCTCTACTCAATCTTTTACTTGCCTATGACTAAAACGTATTGGAATACCGAATAAAACAGACGGAAAGTATCAGTATTAAAGAAATAGTTTGAAATTGTTAAAGCAAATAATTCAATAGAGTTGAAAAGAGATTGAATTGTAACGTTTGACTATTGAAAGAATATGAAATCTATTTTAGAGGTGAATTGTTTCTCAGATATTTCGATAATAAGTTTATAATCAAAATAATAAATTAGTAATAATAAATTAAGCTATGTCCCGCTTACAGTGTTTCAAGAAGTGAAATGTCCCTTTTAATCACAAAAAAGGATATTGTAGTTAAAGTCAATAATTCTATCTTAAAGATTAAAGCAGTAATTTTGGAATTGAATGCGATGATACAAATTTTTACTCTTGATTAATCCAAAAATAAGTTCATTATTAATTATATGCCTCAATAATTTTTTTCACCAATAAATAAATCAGACACCAGATATTTTATATTGCATTTATAAAAATAAATATAATTGTAATCCATTGAAGTATTTGATACAATAAAAATATTATATTCTTCTAACGAATTTTTTGAAAATATCTGAAAAATTATGTAAGTTATGTTAAATCTAAAGCTTCTGCCTCTGTAAATTTTATTTGCTTTAATTAATTTAATTGTTTGAAAAATGCAAAGGTATTAATTAAAATTTCAATCTTATTAAATAGATAATAGTCTCATTTTATAATGGGAAAAATATCAACAATATGGATGAAATAGATTTTAAGATAAATGCACCAGAATACTAAAAAAAAAAAAAACATTTTGAGAAAAACACAAATACAGATATTTTTCCTATGCCGTGGCACGTTAGAATATTATTTTAAAATTCAATTTTTCTCTAGCGTTCTATTTATTAATTCTTTTAATAATACTTCGATGGCATCAGCGATAGTCTTCCAATTAAATTAAAAAACAAAATCAATCAATAAATATAATTGTTGTAATAAATAAATTAAATACATGTTTCTGGGAATATTCTTCCGAGTTGAAGCTTTAAAATATTTAGAAACGTAAATATTTACAAGAAAAGACGACGCGTTAAAAATCTCAGTCACGAACCAAAAATCATTACATAACAAGAGCAACGAAATATTCAATTCTTCCTTGTGCAGCACGCAGATTTCACTTTCTCAATTTTCCTCGACCCCTTTTTTTTTCTTCAGCAAAAGAAGTTGTCTTGTAAACTTCCGAGTGAGTTAATGAATCAGGGGTGAAGGATTTCACTTCATTGTCCGTGGTTTACCGAAGAAGATATTTATCAAATGAGGAAAAAAATAAAAATAACAGCGGGCTCAAACAAATAAATAAAAATCTAACAAGTTGGCTCTTGTACTTTCGCTAATAACACCTCGCCTAGATTCACACCCAGTTTTTTATGGAACGATTTCTTTTTTCGGCCTTTTGGTTGGTTCTTTGTTTACGTTGAATGAAATGTTTTAGATTATTGGTCAGCTCGTTTTATATTGGGACCTGTATTCGCAAGGACTTTTTTGTTGTTTGGTCATTGAGTATATAAGCTCAACTCCAACTGCAGTAAGGCATCAAACATTACTTGGATTTCATCCACAGAGCACACACACACCAACGAAAATGATCGCTAAGGTAAGACCATTTCATTCCTATATGAATTTAAGCTTTCTTACTTATGCTTCTAGATTAGGACAAAATTTCGTTTAAAGTTTCTGTAATTTGTGAGCAGCTTAGATACCCATTTTTTCCATCCCTGAAAAAAAAAATATATGAGTAAATCTGAAAATGTATTTTAAAAAGCAACAACAGAAGCTTTCAATATTGGTGATTTAGTAATAAAGTAGTTACGGTTGCGAACTCACGCCTGGCGTTGTTTCCGTCGAGTCTTGGGTTGGAGTCCTGGTGTCATTGAAGACTCATCGTGCCAGGCTGATGCAAGTTAAATCTCAAAGTCATGTTAGGATGGTATAGAAGTAGGAGAATGGGGTGCCAGCTCAGGTATCGTGCTCGGCACTTGACCAATGTTCAAATTTACAAGGTCCGTCGCCAATAGCCTTCCTATTGTCTATAGTTGCAAAGCATTTTAACAATCAAATCGAAACCTTCTGTGTTTTATGCACATCAGTTAGAATTTTATGATCTGTTGCTATAAATGTAATTGTGTAAGATGTATAATTTTATAATAATGAAATAGTTTTGATGAATGAATTGATAAAAAAAAAAAATCGGAAAACCGTTTTTGTCTATCAATACTAAAATATTATAGTGTTTACTTAAATTAAAAACGTTTTATTCTTCTAAAATATGTTTAAAAAAATGAAAAAGTTTTATGCAAAGAACAGATTTAGCCACCCAAGGTGCATTTTTCTTATAATTATTATTAAATTACTCAATTAAATATAAGAATTAAAGTAAATGATGAAATAACGAGAAATGGACTATAAACTTATCCGATATTAAAATTAATGGAAACGATAAATTATGAAATTGAATACATTTAGGCTAAATGTAATTAAAATTAACGCAAGCGATAAATTATTATTGAATATTATATGAGCTACATGTAATTAAAATTGAAACAAACGAAAAAAAAAAAAAAATTGAATAGTGATTTGGTACGCCAAAAGTGATCCAACTAAAATAATAGCCCCTTGGGTGGCTAATTATTCAAAAAGTTGCATAAACATAATAATAAAAAAAAATTGCAATGCAGCTAAAAATATTTTATGCATATTTAAAAAGTGAGTTGAGATTATATTTTATAATATTTCTTAACAAATGTAAAAATTAAATAATGTTACAAAAATTAAAATTCAATGATATGGAACTATATTATTTATTAATATATGTTGCATTGCTAATATTATATGTTAATTACACAGATACAAATTAAAAACATATAAAAGCTTGTGCTTTTTCAATTTTTTGTTGATCGGTTCCTCATAGAATAATATATCAAGAGATTTTTTTAAAATTTAAATGATTTTTTTTCTGATTTAATTTCGAGACTAAATTACATCTACAACAAACTGTCGACGGCTTATTGAACCGCAGTCAATGATATTTCTCTCTTAAAGATATCCAACTTTATTTTAAGAGAACTTCAATTCTTAGTATGATTCAACATAGAGCAAATCGTGTTACGCCTCAGACCAGAACTCTCCGCTTACAATATGCAATGATTATGCCAACCAAAATGACTTTTTAACTTTCAAATAAAATTGTTCGATTTTGTCCTAAACTTTAAGGCTTGTCTTTTTCTAATAAAAAACAAATCTGAAAAAGAAAATGTCCATCTTTTAAGAAGAATCATTTCGGATCTAACTATATATTTTCAGATATAATGGAAAAATAACAGAAAACAAATTCTAGATGCTATTTCGTTCAACGATTATCGTTCTATAAAGTGTTCTTTTATTTTGTTCTATTTACACTACATCGTTATGATAAAAGTCGTTTTAAATTTTCTAATTAATGAATTTCTACACTTTCAGAAGTACTCCCAAAATTTTGTGCAAAATATGAAATTGTATAAGTTTCTGACTAGGCAACTGACGAAAATTTTCATTCTTTAAGAATGTTGAATTTTAACGATAAATTTTAATTCCTATTTTACTAAAAATCAGCAAAAATTGTTTAAATATTACGAATAATGAGTTCTTTATCTTAACTTGTGATTGTTTTCCAATGAAAATTACCCAAATTTTCAATCACTTCATTGAAATTTTGTCACTTATTTTGAAAATTCATAATTTTTATTAGAAATATAATTATCAATCAGAATAAATAAAATTTTTCGTTCTAAAATTGAATGGTGTTAGTTAAAATGTTATTAATAATATTGAGTTGTCATTAATTATAATTCGTTTTATATTTGCAATAACAGTAATTTTGTAATAACGAAACCCTCTCGTAATACAATGTCACTTTTTTAGTAGAAATTATTATTGATGCGACAGATATGAATATAATCACATATTCAATTTATCACTAGACTAAGAATAATGTTTTATTCCTAATTTCATTTACTTCAAAATAAATAATAATATCGACTTATTAGCATTTTATATAAGGTCTCAAATATTCCTAAGACCTACCAAAAAAAAAAATACAGAAATGTTTCGCTTTATTTATATTTCGCAAAGATTTGTCAGAGTAATTAAATTTCAAAATAAATAAAAAAAAATTCAAAATTAATTCCATTTTACCAACATTTTGCAATATTCAATATAACTGACCTAACTGTATAGCATCATGCAAAATATTATTTATTTACTGCTGCCATTCCTGTTCAACAAATATAAATTAATCGGCCATTCTTAGTTGAAATTTATCTTAATTCATTCCCTCTTTCTATATTTTATGATTATTTCAAAACCTGGCTCCTTAAATTTTTGGTTCGGAGAATATTAAATGAAACAATTGCATAATTGGAACTTAATTTCAATAATAATTATTGTTTAATTGAAATATTTGTAAGTTCTTATTAATAAGTAATTGAATTAAGAACATATTATTAAGAAATATATTTCTAAGTAAAAAAATGCTCTTCCTCTTTTCAGGTAACCATTTTTTGCCTCGCCATTGTGGCTGTAAGCGCCAGTGGATTGGTGCACACTGGCAAGAGTGTCAGTTCCAGAAGTCAGGACGTAAGTTAATATTCGCTCAAATCGACATTTGATATCTTTCAAGCGCATAACTATTCGATATAACATTCAAATCCATATTCAGTAGTATCTCCCAATATTAGGGGCACTCACCGGACCAAACATTTCGTCCCTTAAGTAGAGATGTCCCTTAATAAAAGGATAATACGTATGTTATTCAAAGGGACCAGTACCAGCAGAATTGTTCCTTAAATAAAAGTGTCCCTTACATTAGGATTGTATTTTGCTTCAGCCAATGGTTCCCAAAATGTGCGTTGCTATTTCTTCACTGGGGCACTACGGACTATTGCAAAAGCTTTCATGATTATTTTTCAACTATGAATTTGTTCGATAATACAGCTTTTGAGAGGTTTATTATATATTTATTACAATTTTTTACCTGATGGTAATTGCGTGTTATTATTTTTTTTCTCTCTCTTATCGTTCCGTGGGAAATCCTTAGTTCAATAAGAGTGCTCGAATAAAAAAAATGTTTAGAAACCACGGATTTAATCAGTTCATCGCATTTTATGCACATTGTGTGTGTGTGTGTGTGAAGGAAAATAATTGCAAAGAGTTATACTAATTAGAAGTACATTTCTTTTTATTTCTGAAATGTCAATATAAATTTTAAAGAAAATCTTAGCTTAAACTTTTTTTCATTTCGCAATAAGTTTTTCGTATTTTTCTTTTAGAATACACTACGAATTTTATACTGCCTCAGAATTCTCGCTTTAGAGAATTCTCAGTTATAGTGATCTAACCTTCTATTTAACTAATGTTATATTTTTAACGCTTGTAATGAAAGTCCGCTTATTATGAACTGAAATTTCCCTTCCACCAGATTTTTTACCCGCTTTCCAAAGGTAATTCAATACATACGCATGAAGATTCCCCTTAACCAAATGACAGTATTCAAAATTCCGCCTCAAATCCACTCTTTCTATCATCGTCGTTTCTAAGAATCAATCTCTGGTTCATTACCCCATAACTAGTCTATATGAAATTTCAAGCTAATTTTTGTATCAATACATGGACTTTTCAAATGCATTCAATACTTCAAATGAAGAATTCGTAAGAAATAATGATATGTTTTTTTAAGCGAGAGCGTTTATTGTGGAGATTAATATATACTGAAATTTTTAACCGAAATTAGTTACAACGAACGACTTAAAAACACGATAGATTCTCAATGCTTAATGAATCAGTTTGTGTCACTGAAATCCTCCTTTTTGATGTTTAACAGGGATTGGGCAACTACGCCTTCAACTACGATATTGTAGATGGCAAGGGAGCCAGCAACGGTCGATACGAAGTAGGAGATGGTTACGGAAACAAGAAGGGTGCCTACACCATCCACGATATTGATGGACGTGCCAGACGTGTTGAATACGTTGCTGATCACCATGGATTCCGTGCAGCCATCAAGACTAACGAGCCCGGAACCGCTGCCAGCGCCCCTGCAGCAGCAGTCATCGCCAGCCCCTACGCCGGACCTGTTGCCCCAGTCGCTGTCAAGCACGTAGCTCCTGTAGCCTATGCTGCTCACGTTGCAGCCCCCGTATACGCTGCCGCTCCAGCTCATCTTGGTTATGGAGCTCACGCTGGAGTTTTAGCTCATGGAGCTCACGCTGGAGTTTTAGCTCATGGAGCTTACGGTCACGGACCTTATGGACATGGAGCTTACGGACACGGAGGAGCTTATGGACATGGAGCTTATGGACATGGAGCTTATGGTCATGGTGCTTATGGTCATGGTCCTTATGGACATGGTGCATACGCTCATGGTCACTATTAAGCGCCCTATTATATCGGTGAGTTTTAATTTTTCTGTATATGATGATATACGCTGCATGAATTCGATAGGAATTATTCATGTTCTTTAAGTCTGGCATTATAAAGCACTTTTAAGGAAGACAATTTTTTTTGTTACTTTGACTGAAAAAGAATTTATATACTTATTTATTATAAAAAAAAAAAAAACATTATATCGTTTTTCGCAGTAATAATTGATTTTGGAGTGATATTTAGATTTTAATAAAGCTTTTTAGTGAAATTTATGAACAATATTAAAATGAAAGTATCAACTTGTAATGGAATCTTTTTACTCTTCTCGTCTGTCATCTTAAATGTTGCTCTATTCACAAGATCTAAATTTCAACTTAAGTTTAAACACAGACAATGTAATTAAAATAAATAGTCAATTATTTTTTAAAAAAATAAAAGTTTATTATTTTCTAATTGAGGGTATGAGGATGCTCGAACAGTTTAACTTCTCTATTCGCGAGTTGAAATAATTTCTTTAATATAGCAATTAGTATGCTTACCGGAATGTGATGCGAGTACCTCCTTTAAATATTCAATCCATCCGATAGCGTAGGATCTAAATCTCACCAAATCAACTATACACGCCTGAAGACACTAACATCCTTCTTATAACCGTAACCTTATTATTAGTATTATTTCTCAATCCAATTCTCAGTCGCTTTTCTTTGACTTGATTACCCATATTCACTCCACTTCTAAAGTTTACTCAGTTTGTATCACTACGTTTCATTTGATTGGAAAGAAGTTGGAAATTTAATTATAAAGTCAGAAAGGAAATTTAAATATAAAGTTAATAAAAAGGGACGTTTCGTGAATATATTTATTTAAAATCTGATAATTAAACTGTTTTTCAATGTTTATTTTCAGGATTCTTTCTACCCGAAGATGAGAATAAAAAAGATCATCAATCATATACTGAACTATCTCTTCCTTCAAGAGATGATCATATATATTTATACGTCCACTCAAGTCTTATGTTAAAGAAGTATCACTATCCAAAGATGATATTCGTGTTCAAAATGAAAGGCTTTCGCTCCTATTGGGATCAGATGTAAAGGAATATGGTTATGGTCTTTTATCAGGAATTTCGCAGCAATGGAAAGCTTTGTACAATTTGCTAAACTTGTTTCTCCGTCGCTGTTTCGTTTAGTCCAGCAACTATGCAATTACATATCTCACTATGTTTTACATGTGAAAACAAATAAAATATGTTTTTATTGTGATTCTGAGTATGCATTTTCTTGAACTATTCATGCAAATATTATTAACAATATTAAAATTTATTATTTATTTATAACTGAAAATCTGAATACTATGAAATAGATTAATTATCAACGTGTTTGGGATTTTATTTAGCTAAATATATTTGAGAAATGTTTAAAGATTTTAAGAAATGTTTAAGATTTTTTTTTCAGCATTTAATTACAGTTAAATGTTATCTTTTAATTCAATTGGAAATTCACAATAATAAATGACGACACAAGATGTGACAAGACTTTCCAATTGTGTTATTTTAATTTAAATAATTTTGAAAGTATTATTTTTTATCTGGAGAGTTTTTTTTTTTTTAAAAAAAAATTATTTCATGGTCTTATATCCGATTGGAAATGTTTAATTATATTAAATTAATTTTAAAAAAAGTATCGATAAATTTTAAACAGAAATTATGCTTGAATAATCAGTTCATTTTCTTATCTTCTGAATTTAAATTATTTTTTCACAGTACAAAACTTGATTGTGTAATAATTAAATAATAAGAGTAATAATTTAATTCAAAATGATAAAATATTTAATCTCTCAGTATTTGTGATAATTTCTACGAAATAAATTTGAATATAGACGTCTACTAATCTTCACATTGATTTCAATAATTTTTAAATTTTTTCAGGATCGGGCCTCTATCCACCTCATAACACCTGTGCTTGCTCAAATCGGTAGATTTTTCGAGATATAAAAATTTACCTGAACACAATAACGTAGCGTAGGGGTTTCAAAGGGGTCAAAGCCCTGGGCGGCGCAGATGTGGGGGACGGCCGTGTAGGATAATCCTGTCAGCAGATAACTGTATTATCATCGGGACTACATAAGTACTTCTGTAGAATGTCAAGCAATTGGATAAGTGGAAGGGATTCAAAATAGAATTGTAAGATTTGACCTAAACATTCATTTTCACTATACTTACATTTATGTGAAGTTAAATGAAAAGTTGTCAAATATTTTATTTAAAATAAGAATATAAATTTCACTTTTTTAATTTCGAAATGGAAGGAGACAGCTGTGATCCGCTGCTGCCATGCAACAAATGCAATTAGTGTTTTTTTTTTTTTTTTTGATTTCTTAATTTCTGTCCTTGAACAACTCATAGACGTGAGGAGGAGCAGATAACATTTAATTTCTTCAATTGATATTATTTATTTTATGCTTCGATAAAGTTTCACGTGTACCTAAATGTGTTCGTTATTGAAAAGTCATGTTTATTTGTTTCACACAATTCGACGAATATATATACTAGAAGGGTTATAGTAAATGTTTGTTTTGATTATTTTTAAACTTTATAATGGCTTTACGGCTTTACCCATGTAGAATGTCATTTATTCGTATTAACGTAACAATTACGAGTGATTCAATTTTATGCACGCCCAATGCATTCGTGATTTTTTTTTATTTCTCTGGGGGCGGTAAATTTAGGGTTCGCATTGGGTTCTACATATCCACGCTAAGCCACTGTCTAAACTAGTAGTTCTAAAACTACTCCCGTGTGTACGCTTTGAAAATTACTTTAAAAAAGGCTCCAGTTCCCAAAATAAATCCGAAAAAACTTTTCTTTGTTCACTTAGCAATGGGCTTCCTTGATGACTTCGCCAGAAACAACATAGCCAATTACTAAATATTTCGATGGTATGAGGGATATTAGAAGGATCATTTACTCCAAGAACGAATGAAAGGTTTCAATCTGAAAATAATTATCGTCAGCTTTCATTATAAATTTCCAAGTTAGATGGAAGCTACATCCAACTAATTGTCTTTGATTCCTTTGTGTAATGATCAAATACATTATTAAAGAACCTTTCACTGTCAAGGATTATTCTTCATTATCTGGACCTACAGACTGAACTAACCTTGCAAGCGTCAAAACCTGTCATCATCTTTTGCAGGAGAGTCGCTGTCTCCCAGACAGCGCTCAAAGACTACCTTACATTTCAGAATATCCCCCTCTCAATGAGTACTCCGTTCGGCAGAGGTTCTGAAAAATTACTAAGTACATTCGGCAGAGGTTCTAAAAATAACTAGCCTGGGACATTCGAAGTTTGAAAATTATTCTGATAAATTAACCCCTTAACAAAGCAGAAATCACCTAAATGCTGTGTTGGGAAGGAGGTAGAAAATATTAACGGAAACTATATATATTTATAGTTTCCGTTAATATTTTTTATATATGTATCACGAATGATTTTAACGTTTGTTTTAACAATCAGTCAAACACTCAGAACACATAACCGAAATAAGCTTTTATTTCTTCAGTCAGACTTTAGTCGGGCTTTGGCCACCAAAGGCCGAAGTGAAAACACCATAAAAATCTCAGATGATCATCAAAGGAGAGAAAGAGCAAGAGAATTTCTTTGTGTTTTTAGTTATATAGCAGGGATCTTTCATAATAAACGTCACATAACACGTGGTACAGGATTAGGGATTCTGAGGTAATTTCAAAATAGGCAAGGAATCTAATAGGGATTATTTTGGCAGACTTACGATCATGTGAAAAAGGAATTAAACAAATTTTATGAGCGCGTGATCTAATAAATAAAAGGATAATTTGGAATGGGACCAGGAAATAAGAATGAACTCTTATTATTGAGAGGAATTATTAAAGTTAAATCGTTACACACACATATATATATATCGAATTAATTCCACTTACATAGAGGGATACATTAAAAATATTCAGAGCCATGTTTGTACCATTTATTTTTTTTTAATTCTTTTAAATTATGTACATGGTAAGTTAGACATCAGTAAGAATAATTACAATCAAAATGTTTCCATTATATATGTTGTGATAAAAAAGAAAATTTTTTCAAAATATTTCTCAAAAAATGCTTTAAACTAAAAATATATACTCAAAAACATTACTTCGAACAGTTCTACGTTAGAAATTAGTTTTATAATGCCGAATAGAAATGTCGATTAATAAAGGTTCAGAATTTGATAAAAAGTTATAGAGTAATTTGTGAGTACTGAAAAAGCTGAGTTATATTTCTTTTATTATACTCCAGTTTTCCAAATATTTTAATTTGTCACAAAGGTTATAGTATGAAAAATAATAATGACTTTACTAATTATATTTTTTTCAGATAAAAAGCATCAAATTTTATTTTAAATAACTCTGTGCAGTATTTCATTTAAAAAACAAATACATCATGAAAGGAAATTCCACTCAATGAGTGTGCTTTCCTATACCGCAATATATATAAATAAATGTTAAAAAATAATTACTAACTTATAAAAAATCTAATCATTCCTCAAACGGTCTTATTGGATGAAATTTCAAAGAGCAGCAGTAAAAAACTTTTTTTTTTTTTAATATTAGAAAATCACAGAAAAATTAGTACGTTTTTACAATTATAACAAAATGTCTGTGTGTGAATCCAAATAAATTTAAGGTATTATTTAGGCTTGTTGATAGAAGAATGATTAACACCTTTTTGTTGCAGCAATCCAAAATTAAGACTTTATCGTTTATTTTGGAACAAAAATATGAATATAAAACAGTTGGGTGATAATTTTTCATTTATTTATAAGTAGTATACTTGAAGGTATATATAGCAAAGTGTACGTTGCTTTAGCTTATGAAGCATCACACATTTCACAAACGCAGTTCAAAGCAAACGAATACTAGATTTGTTTACATTGGGGGTAGCATATGACGAAGATATCTCGTGATAATGACTGTATATGAATTTAGTCCATCATGTGGATAATATTGTAATAATCACCTTCAGTGATGTTCAAGACTTTATCGCTAAAAATGGCATGACCGACGCCAAACGGAATATATTTTTTTAAATGTATACTGTGTATTGCTACTAATTAAGTTTAATTGGCGAGATATGCGCTTGCGAAATGGAAAATACCAAATAATCTAATATTGAAGCGTTGATGGAGGATGGATTTATCACCAAATAATATCTTCCACTGCCAAACCGAAGCATTTCAATGACCTTGCATTGTGAATTTTAAAAAGCTATACTATGGTAACCCCAGCTGACTTCCACCTGCTTTGCTCAGCAAACGATAATTTTTTTATTGTTGTGGAACCTAGACCTAAGTTTTAAATTTATGAGAAAAGTATTTTAATATTAGTAATGATTGATAAATTACATTTGTAAATCTAAACGCAATCTTACAAAGATATTGAAGTTGGCTTTTAGCAAATGAATAATAATGGTGTTATTTATGTCACTGGAAAAAAAATAAGTAGCTGTCAAAATATTTATTTTGATGTATGCATTAACTGTAACCTAATGTAAATATTATGCAAAAGTTTTGTTTCTGTATTTTGGCAATTTTTAGTTTATGGTTTCTAGGAAATAAACGTTTTTGTTTTTTTAAAATGGCTGGATATTTTATAGTTTTCAGAATACAGAATTATTTTTAATATGATTTTTTAAGAGCTATTCTATCTATTCAAATGCAGTTTCAGATATGCTGTTAGCGTAAGAGTTATCCCTTTGCAAAAAGGATAACGCAATACGTGTGACTTTTTGCTAAAATTTTTTATTACACTTTATTTTACTGTAAGTATTTTTTGTTGAATTTATAAATAATTTGATTTTAAAAAATTAATTTCGGTTATATTTTTTAACTTGAAAAGTATTTCATTGTAGGTTAATACAAATTGATTTTTCATATTTACTTTTCAGTTATAGTTTTTAATAATGGATGTTGAATATATTTGGATAGATGGAATACCTACTCCTTTCAAAGTTTTTAAAATTCTTGGCGACGGAGCATGTTTATTTTCGTCTCTGTCTTTGCTGGTGTTGTTCGGTGACATATCGATGGCGTATAAAATGAGAAATATTATCGTTTCTCAAATGTTTAACAACTGGTATCGGTTTAAATGCTACACTCAAATGCTATCTGGTGCTCCTTATAATACTAACGATTTATATTTTACCGAAAGGTGTAAACCAAACACGTATGGATCTATTTGCGAAATTATGGCTGTGGCAGAGCTATTTCCCTATCAGTTCGAAGTGTATCAAGGCGTCTGCCTTATAGCTTCTGTTGGTGAAACAATTCAGAGAAAAAAAAAATTATGTTTTACGGGAAACTGTAATAGTGGTCATTTTGATTCTTATTTTGTAATAGTTGGATTAACAAATAGAAGTAAAGTTAATCTTGGTGATGATAATGTGAAACAAAATGAAGAAAATGTGTCATCTTTAGTGTTTCAGCCAAAAGAAAATGTATCTATGCTACTTTCATAGACTCAATCAATATCTAACTTTAATTTATCAAGTTCAAGTGAATCGATTATTAATGATATAATATCTCTTCAATTAAATAAAGGTAAAAAAAAAAAGAGGAAAAATATTCACAAATTCAATAAGATATGAACAAGTAAGACAAGCTGCTGAAAGTATACTCAAAGTCTTCTTGAAATACGTAGAGAAGCTGCTTCAAAATATACTAAAAACCATCCTGAAGTACATAGAGCAGCAGTACGAAAATACTTTTCTAATAACCCCCATGTGAATCGGGCAGCTGTAATTAAATGCAATGAAAAAAGATCAAAAGTTAAATTAGTGCCTTGGACTTCTAAAGCTTTGGTTTTAAATATATATATGTTACAGATATTGACTATTCAAATGATAAAATCGATAGTATCAGAAAACGTTTGTGGTGCCATGCTTTAAAATACACACACACACACACACACACATATATATATATATATATATATATATATATATATATATATATATATATATATATATATATATATATAAGCGAAATACTACTGACTGACTCATCACGAGATCTCAAAGACTAGAAAACCGATTGACCTGAAATTTGGTATAGTTACTCATTTTGAGATGTAGACGCTTATTAAGAACGGATTTTACGGAAATCTTATCCAAAATGTAATTTTCATCCGTTAATCTACTCTTATCCATCGGTTATGTTATTTTTGGCGACTTTATAGCCAAAAATGTTATGATCGACGCCAAACGGAATATATTTTTTACATGTATACTGTGTATTGTCACCAATTAAGTTTACTTGGTGAGATTTGTGCGTATAAAATGGAAAAATACCAAATAAATTTATATTGAAGCGCTGATGGAGGATTGGCAAGATTTTGGCGAAGAGGCTCTTCATGTGAAATTTTGTGCATGTCGAAAATAAGAAACGTACATAATTAGCGATAGAAATAAATGAGTTTGGAATAAATTGAGTTTCTGAATTTGGAATGTAGTTTAGCTCCAAAACTTAGCGGGATTTTGAAAATTTCTAAAATGGCGACTTCTTACGGAGTAGCGCGCACGCAAGACAATCTTCGTTTACTGGAGGACTTCGCTACATACATGAACGAACTCAAGAGGTTATGATATACGTAAGACATTTTGGGCGTCCTGACATGCACGACATTTTTTTAAGGGATGCAGCCACTTGCAATCCTACATGGTCAGAAATCAAAGATGTCTAGAGGCAAGGACAAAAATCTTATGACAGACACGATGCCATTTCCAGGGTATTTCATTTGAAAGCTAAGCACATGATGAATCTTCTGACAAAAGGTTGCCTCTTTGTCAATACTAGGTGTAATGTGTATACGGTTGAATGAATTTTATCCATATTATATAAATGTGGAGTGACTTTTTACTAATTTTTTTTAATTTCCTCATATATTTGAAAGTTGTGGATAACCCTTATTGCCGACAATGAATTTCTTAAAATTTTAAATTTAGATTATCATTAAAGTTTTAAGAATTGCAAATTTTCTTGATATCTTATGTATAGGTTCCAAAGTATTATATTATCGTCTGTCCAGCGAAGCCGTCGGGTATCAGCTAGTGACTTTATATGAATTTAGTCCATCATGTGGATAATATTGTAATAATCACCTTCAGTGACTGTTCAAATTTTAAAAAAGTTATTTTGTTCGAATATACATAATAAAATCTGCAATTTGTAAACACTAATTTTTTTTCTTTCTGTCATCTATCAGATTTCTCATCCAATGAGGAAGTTAGGGAGCAAAAAAAAAAAAAACCCTGCTGTACGTGATTTATTTCCAGAAAGGAAAAAAAAAATCGATCATCAGAAGCAAAATAAAATTTACAGTCAACTCTTTTAAAGGTTTGTTGATTGAAATCGTAAAATTCTCATTTTAGTACAACATAAACGAAAACATCATTTTCAACACAGAAGAAAATTAAAAAATGCATTTATTTTTTCTGAAAAATAATTCCAGGAAGAGTATGCAACCTATTTCTTGGCATATTCTTCCTTTCATCGTGTTTTTTCGTAACCATTCATATCTACAACTAAATTTTGATGTGTAATGTAAACATATCTACTGTAATTTAATGATATGTTTAATGAGAATTATAAATCAATATATTATACTATTAAATTATTTATACTTGTTTTTTTTTCTTTCTGAATCACTAAATTGCCTCTAATATTCTAATAACCACTAAATTGCCTCTAATATTAATAACTCAAAGCAAACGCAGCAAAGTATAAATGTAATAAATTTGAGAAATTTCTCTCATAAAATATATCTGAAACTATCTGACATTGATTTCACGTTACAAATTATGATTCTATTCAAACATCCTGGGATGAATTAAAGTTACTTATCTCATAATGAAGAAAGAAAAGAAAAAATAAAATTGGAAAAAGAATTTCAACTAACCCATTATTCTCATTTTCTTGTCTGTATTAGAGAATTTAAAAGCTTGAGAAGTAATAGAATCTTTTAATTACAAATTTACTATATCTTAAATGCATTATTTTTGATATTCTTATGACAAACAAGATTTACAATTCCCATTCGCATGCTCTTGGTAAAGAAATGCTACGATTACATACGAACCAAACATTTATCTATTTGAGAAATACTTAAGAAAGTAAAATATCCCTATTGAAATCTTTGGGAGCTATTATGAAATAAATTATAGAAATGGTGCTATTACACCTTCTCAGGATAGCAACGTGAATATGGATTAGGAACAAGTGAACTATTTGTTGCTTCGAAGGAACAGAAACACCTGCTATCGGTTTCTACTTAAATGTGCTTTCACTGTTCAATTTTTCTATAGGTAAGCAGGAATCAGATCTTTACTTGTTGAACCACTAATCTATTCCTTATCCTCGCAGTCAGTTCTTTTCATCTCTCTTATGTTCATCCATTCACTTAGTATCGAAGTCAATTCATCTGTTTTTTGTTCGGCATTGTTCTCCAGAAGCTAATTTTTCACCACCGCTCTGTCTCTAACTTGTGGCTGCGGAAGTCAAGTAGTGGCAACTGATGCCACTTAAGACACGCCGTGTAGTGGGGGTTGATGCACGTTATATCCGTCGAGGTCCCAAGCCCTCCCGTTGGTATGGTGTGGAAGTTCGGAGAAAGAGGTGCCAGAGCTCAGAATTATTGTGGTTGTCTTCCCACACAATCGACATTCGAGGCAAACACTCTACTCTTTTCCCTTCTGTTTTCATTCAAAACTAGAGATAACGATGTAATTCAACAAATCGTTGTTTCATTCCGTCTCTTTCATACTTTCCCTGTTGGGGAAGGGAGGGAGTATCCAGCTAGTTGTTAGCACTCAAATTTAACCTCACTGAGCAACACCTTGAATCTCCTTTCCCCCAAGCGATAGGCTTCATTGCCCTTCCATATTGCTTAAGTTTTTGAAAGTCATACCTTGTAAAAAGTTAAGCAATATGGAAGGGACAAAAAAAAAAGGTTTTTTTCATTGCTCCAATAAACAGTAACTCTTCTTGTTCGAGAACGTTTTTTTTACTTTTTCTTTTTCACTCTTTTCTAATTTCAAAGGATCCGTTTCTATTACACATATTTCTTCTATCCGATCTTTACAAAAGATCAACAATGTTAATGAAGTATCTTTATGAATACGAAATATTCCAAATTTTGTACAGTGATTACTTACATAAAAATATAAATTTTAATAAAAATTTAAACCTGCTCAGAAAAAATTGATAAGATGCTAAATTAAATTTTCATTAGAATTTTATTGAAAGTTTTGCATCCAATTCTTATTAACAGAAAAGCAAATATGTGATAGAAAATATATCCAGGCTCTCGCTTTTATTGAGAGCCTGGTTTTTTACAATTAAAAGGCACAAAAATCAGAAACGTTTAAGAGGTGTAGCTATTAAATAACGAGACTGACGCTGCTACAGAAGAAGTACGCATTCGTCAGACACCAGCTGTTTAGCCTGAAGCCTTCTCTTTGGAATGGAGTGCCTCTCACTTCTGTAAACAAATCCGTATTGCTTACAGTCTGTAGCCTTCGTTCGCATTAGATTTTTTTTTATTTCGCCAGAAAAATGAAAAGGGAGGAACGGATTGTTGTGAAATATCACATGAAGCTTGCAAAAATTGCTACTGAAACGTATACTTTATTGAAAGAAGTGTATGTCAATGAATGTTCATCGCATGCGCACGTTTTGTGAGTGGTTTAAGCGTTTTCAAAAGGCCGAGAAGACGTTGAAGATGATTCACACTCTGTTCACCCTTCCACGTCAAAAACGAAATCAATGTGGAAAAAAAAAATTGGAAATCTGGTTCGATCTGACAGTCAGTTAAGTATTTGTGCGATTGCAGAGACTGTAGGAATTGACAAAGAATCCGCAAATTTTTCCACCAAGACAATGCGACGGCTCATTCCACATTGTATTCCAAGAGGTTTCTGACCAGGTACAGCATCCCAGTGTTAGACCATCCGTCTTATTCACTGGATCTTGTGCCATGCGACTTCTATCCGTTTCCTAAATTTAAACTGCATTAAAAGGAGCAATATTTGAGTGCTGCTGAAGCTATCAAAGATAAACGGCATGCGTTCTGAAGTAGCTGACAGAAGACCTCCAGCGCTGTTTAGAACAATGAAAGATTCGCATGGAGCATTGTAGGGATAGAGGAGGGACGTATATTGAAGGGTTGATGATAAGGAAATATGTATGGAGTCAAAATAAAAGGCTTTTTACAACGTCAGTCTCTTTATTTAATAGCCACACCTCGTATGTGTGTGCGTGATTAAATCCTAAAAATATACGAGTAATAATCAAAAACATGTTAGAAAATAATATCAATAATTAAAAAGTAAAACAATATGCAGGAAATCATTATTACTCTATCATTGAAAAAAAATTATGATACATAATGTAGATGAATTATTTTAAAGTAAAATTACTACATTTTGCGTAAATAAAGATGAAACATTTGAAGGGAGAAAAAAAAAAGTTAAAGTTTCATCGGATTTCTTTGTAATAAAAATTTGTCAAATATTCTCGAATATTTTGTCAATGAAGTATATTTTTTGAAATTAAAATATTCTCGATTAATTAAAAAATCATCTCTGAACAGTCTACTCTTAATTACGAGAAGGGAATAACATTTTATATATTAAATAAATACGACTTTTTTTTTTCTCTTCAAATATTTTACTCATTTTACTTAATAAAAACAAATATTTGATTCATATTAGAATTAATTCTATAGGATCTAAGTTGATTAAATATATTTGGGCATTGAATGAAAGAATCAATTACGACAAAGTGGAGATGGAAAAGAAAACATCTCTATAATCATCTGTATCGTATTAAGGAAAATTCCAATTTTCATTCGAGAATTTTTGTGAAACCTCCTCCCCCCCACTTTCTTTTTTTTTTATTAGAGGGACAAAAAAGCAATTAAGTATATTTATTGTCATGTCTTGCAGTATTGTTATCTCCTTCTAAATCATTATCAAAAGAAGCACGGGAAAAATATATATGAATTTCTATTCTAGAGGTTTAAACAAGGAATGCAATAACTATCTCCACTGATATATTCACGATGTATCTAAAAATAAATATTGCTTATTTTAATAGTTAATCAAACTAATTTGTGCAGAGTATTTTTTTAAAAATAATTTTAGTAAAGATGAAAAAAAAAAAAAAAAAAAAAAAAAAACCCAGATGATTGCTATTGTTTTCTTTGGGGGCAATCGTATTTGAAATACCTCTTTAAACACTGTAGATTACATGAGAAATATTTATACAGGATACCTTCGGAAAAAAATTACGAGTACGTAATTGTGAATAAAGCTTTAAAAGAAATCTTCTGAACTCTACAGATTCTAAGAAGTTTTCCCTACCCTCGTCCATTTTACCAAACGAGACGTAAACCACCATATATCAATGGCATGAAGAGAACATAGCATGTATTCTATTGTAGAGAGGCAGAGCTCTTTATTCTAGTTTACATAATTGGCTGACCAGATTACAAACAGGAGAATGAACTTCAAAATTCTTTTAAAACACGAATTTAAAAGATCATAAAAGAAAGGAAAGTATCACCGGAATTACTTTAAGCTTTCACTTTTTCCTTTCAGGTTGTTGAAAGTATTTTTATGATCAATTTATTGCTCTAGATGTAAATTTTCAGATTCTTAATAAATATTCAAAAATACTTACAAATTTCAGTAGCAAAAAAATTAACTTTCTTGACATACTTTCATTTTGCATGCTTTTTCAAATGGACTTTATACAATTATAATAAATAATCTAGATTTGAAAGCTGTAGTGAGAAACTCCATAAGAATCGCATTACGCAGGAAAATTCGCGGTGGCGTGTGGATGGGAGCCTTTGAGGACTAGAGTAAAACCAGAGCAAATTATTTTGACTATCAATTTCTGCAGTATCAACAAAATTGTACATTTAATTTATAACGTTGCTTGCTCATTTTAACGATCTTGGAATGTTTCGAAAGATTCTTCAATAACGCTAAGTAAAGATTCCCCAAATATATTAGAATAAATTGGTCATTTTCGTTGATTTTTGCATTATCTAAAGTTTTTTAACTCCTTTCAATGGGTCTAGACGCGAGGTTCGCTTCTGGTTTTTTGAATGGTTATTAATAATCCAAATGATCATAACATTGATCTCCAGAAATATTTCATTTCTTTAACAAAAATACGCCACTTATAGGATTAAAGACTGAAATGATCGTGAAACTGAAACTTCGCAAATGAGGTAGCAAGAGACACCCTATACTTCTCCCAAGATAAATGGGATCGAAGTTCATCTCAAGAAACAGGCAAACCTCCCTTTTAAGAAAATCTTTTCGTCATATTCTCTGTTAAAGGGTGATTTAAACAAGTTTATTTAAGTTCACAGATTTTTAGTTACAAATTGTATTTTTTAAAAATTTTCCTTAAAATTCATTCTATTGATTACGCTACTCTTAAATTAATCAATGGAAAACTATTGTTATTCCAATATTAGAAAGACTGAGTCGTGGAAGTTTCAAACCTAAACCCTTAATCTTAAGATTCGAGGCTTCAAAAATTACCAGCCGATCTCACTATCATCCATGGTCTGAGCAGAGCACATGAATATTACTGTTACTGTATTGCTCGAACCAATAGTGCGCAGTGACGAATATTATTATTTCTGAGCTACTAATTGCTCTACTGTAACTAAAGAGTAAATGAGGTGGTTCGTGAAGGTTTTCAAATTCAACGAGCCATGGGTATGCTTTTAACGATTTTGTTTTAAGTACAAAATTAACATTCGCTTCACATATCCCATGAGTTTTATGTTTAACAGCTTAACTTCTCGAAAGAGCAGCTTGCCATCAGGCACATGCTTCCGCTCTATAAAACAATATCAAGATCAATTATACTGTATGCCTCTTCCAACTGGGCGTCTATAGCTGAAAAGACAGCACCTCTATCAAAATATTCTTAGAAAATCAACTAATGCTCCTTTTTTTGTTAGTAATAAAGACCTATATAATGATTTAAAAATATAATAAGAATCTGAATTGAAATGAGAAGATAAATTTTTTTCGAAACTAAAATTGGAACCTAAACTAACTGACAACTGTGTATATATTTAGAACAAAATTTCATCAATAAAAAGTTTTATTTTTTACTTCTCTAAAATTAATTTTTGTTAATTATTTCATAATAAGTTTTACAATTTACATATTTAATCAGAAATAAATGTTATAAATGCTACTGAATTTTTATAACAGGATGTCAAAAATTCATGGTCACTTATGGTAAGAAATATGCGTAAGAAAAACGTATGATTTTTGTTATTTAATTATAAATGTAAATAAGTAAGCTTTGATCAAAAGAAATATTTACTTCAATTTGATAAATGTTTTCATTACATTGTTGTAGACTATAACACATCGATCAATAACTCTCGAGACTAACCCAGAGATGGCGCTCGTAGTAAACCAGTAACCAGGTCTTTCTAGAGTACGAACCTTTGCTTGAAACGTGTCAAAATTTTAAGTCGATCGGACCAGGAAAAAGGTTTTTTGAAGTGAAGTGAAAAAGGTTTTTTCCAAGTGGGTGCCGCGATTGCTTTCGATGGAACAAAAACAGCAACGAGTCGATGATTCAGAAAGCTGTTTATCGCTATTTACTCGCAACAAAAAAGATTTCTTGCGGGAAAAAAAAAAAGATTTGGAAAAGCGTTGGAACGATTGTATCAACCTAAAAGGTGATTAACAAAAGGTGTTATGTTGATGAATAAAAAAAAAATTTTGCAAAAAAAATGTTGTTTTCAATGTTAGACTCGGGAGTTATTGATCGATGTGTTAATTTATCACTTATTACATTTTTAGAAGAAAATAATTTATAGAATTACTTAGTTTTTTAGTTTATACAACTACAGTTTTAATCACCATCTAAATATGTATAAAAACATCACACATGAACATTCAAAATAATTATATATACATGTAAAATAGATGAATGAAGAAAATTTTTAAAATATTACACATTTTTAAAATTTTTTATTTAACAGAGTAAATATACACATATAAGGTAGACTAGTAACAAAAAATTATCACAGACACTAACAAAAATATGTAATTTATGATATAAATTGACATCAACATTTATAAGGTTAAATATTCACAAGTTAATATAAATGCAGACACATTACACATACATATTTAAATCACATATCCAGATACAATATTTAGTTGGGTTGTAAATGCTAATATATTTAGACAGAGATTTATATTCAGATGAGTTTCATATCAAGGAAAAACCTTATCACACAATTATCCTCAATATTCAGTTATCTTAAATATTTTAAAAAGTGCTTAGACTCATTCATTAAGAATTAAAGATAGCTTAATTAATTGACATAAAATGTATCTTAAAGTAACTAAGCTGCCAGAGCTCTATTAATTAATGAAAGTTTGTAAGAATGAAACATGCATATTACAAAAAGAATCTTAAATATTACGTAGAGCATTTAATACAAAAATCAAACAAATGCACTTTATTAACGAAAGAAATTTAGCAATACATAAAAGTGACAAATTCAATCCATCGGTATTTTTAATACAAATGAGCCACCCATTTTCATGCAAAAACAAATATTTAATTGCTAAAAATCAAAATTATCTTAACCAATAATTTACTCCTGTGTAACGAATATTAATAAGTATTACTTATGCCTCGTTTTCATTATATATACTTTCACAGAATTTCAATTTCATCATTACAAAAAAAAAAAAAAAAAAAAAAAAAACTTTCCATAATCTGCATATAATATTACATAACACCTTAAGACTCTATTATGAATGCTTTGTAAATTGCAGAAAATTTATCTCTTTCTCTGTATTTATAATTCCTAGAAATTTATCAGCTGAAAACATACAATGAAAAAAAAAATCAAAATTTGTACACTAGCCAAATTCATTACCTCAAATGATGCTGTATAAGCAAATTTCATTAAAAAATGACTTAGACAAACAAAAATAAATCTATGAAATATAATAACTCAAGTGTATAAAAAGAAAATGGAAAATACACTACATTACAGATCCAGATAAGTTAGCACACATATGTAATACAATCAGAAAAGTTGATTTTTAGAAGAAAAAAAATAATACACAGATATTTATAAAAAATTTGCAGAATATATTTTCTAAAAATTCCAGTTCGGAAATTCATTTTATTTAAGATATAAAAAAGCTAAAAAGAACATAGAGAGCAGTTTGAGAGAAAATGTCATCATTCTCAATCACAACTGGTAAATGATAAAAATATACAGTTTGAAAATACATGTACAATGTAATTAAAATTGCAAAGACAAAAAATAAATACAGTAGAAGTTTCAAAGTTGACATCATCTGTAAATTGATCTAATTTTCTAAGTTTTGGCATTCAATATATAATGAGAGAGAGAATGACTTCTCTATGTTGACTAACTCTAAAAGTTGCATGTAAATCAACTCGACTGAAATACACTCATTAATATATAATCTTTGCAAGTGTGTACATTGATTATCATGAAAAAGAGTGTGGAACTTTCATTGTTTTTAATTATACAGATTTATCCTAATATAAGCTATTTTTCTATGTTTTGTTAAAGACAAATAACAATACATAGAATATATAGAAGATTGCATTTTAAGATGATGAAAACATCTGTAATAGAAGAAAAAAAACTGTAACTTAAAATTATCCTTCAAAATTTTAAGATTAGACTAGATGACTTTAACATATCAGAAAAATCTGTTAAAATGATCAGCTGTAAGAAAAAAATTTCAGGAATGTTGAATAGTAAAGTAAGTTTAAAAAAATAATTCATAAATCCCTATAATAAGAATATAAAGATAAAGAAATTTTATGAAAAAAATTAAAAAGTTTATAAAAAAATAATTATTAAGTTGATTTTGTTTGATATAGCATTTAGTGCATTTTCATCATATTTGATTTTGTGTATTCTTTAAGGCTACAAAATAGATTTCATCAATATAGAAGATTTAGTTCCATATGCTGAGTACCTTTATATATGTACACAAACTTTTTTTTCTTCATATTATTCAGAATGAGTCAACTTATAGAAGTTCTACTGTAACTGAAGTTTTTACTGTAAATTATGTGATTACTTACTAAATTATTTGATTCAAGTTTTACCCACTTAACATATCTCTCGAATAAGAAATAAAAAAAAGATGTTAATAGAGATGAAAATTAAAAATGCATCATGTTTAAAACGCATGGATTAATGATTGTCCTTTAAATTATAGGGTTCATGGTTTTATATCTAAGAAAAATTAAGTGGACATTATGTACCATATTCTTCTACAAAATAAAAACATATCAATGCATCATTATAAACTATTATGAACATGAAAAATAAGAAATAAGCTCATTAAAGTTACCCAAAGTAATATAAATAATCATAAAAATATATAATTTTTAATATAATAAACAACACTAACAAAGAAAACATGACTTAGTTTCAGATAGAATAACATAAATTTTAAAAAGGCATGTTCTATACAAAATAGTCAAAATGTGTATTAAGACAAATGTGCATTTTATAATACAAATACTTGGTATTTATAAAATATGTATTGAACATGTTGATTATTCAAAATGACTATATGATAATCACATTTCCTGTAAAGTAGATTTATATCTAAAATACAGAATAAAATATAAAATTAACAGAGGAAAAAGATCTGTTATGACAAAAAAAAAAAAAGACCCAGTAAAACATAAAAACACTAATCATTAATTAATGATGACATCTTTACATAAATACTTAATCCATCTTCCCAACATATATACAAGTACGACAAATATAATCACTTTGACGATGAAAAGCTAAATGTGCAGGACATTCATCTTGACAAAATAACACAGTTATCACATTTATGATTAATACTGGTGCATCTGTAAATACCATGCCAAGTGGAGCCTAAGTGTCTCCAATAATGAATAAATATTTTTATAAAACTAGTTAAAACACTTTCAAAGAGCATTTTATGTCCTTACATAAATTACCAGATAAATTACACATCACATCCCTGTAGTATTTGTTAAATATTGCTCTACAATATAAAATACATTAAAAACAGTTTTACATAATTAAATTTCTCTTTTCACATAAGCCCAAATATACTTTATAGTAAAAAAACATAAAATAAAACTTAGAAATCAAAGAATATTTTTTTACCAAAGGGGGAAGGGGAAGAGTTTAAAAGGTACATAATTTAATATTAAGGTTTACAAATCAAATCCAAAATACTCAATAATTATTCATCAACATCATATATAGTTCCATTAATATTTTAATACACTCATTAATATCTTAATAGAGATGAAAATTAAAAAAAAAATTATGTTTTCATGTAGAATAATTTAAACAATTTTTCACAATGCATTTGCATGTAGTTTATGTCAATATCAACAAGGAGACTGAGTAACATAGATAAAAAAAAAATTAAGTAAATCATCAAAAAATTAAAGTAATAACTAAAGAACACAGATACTGAAATAATTTTTTCAGTATCTGTGTTCTTTAGTTATTACTTTACTTTTTTGATGACTTATTTAATTTTTTTAAAAAATTAAACATTAAAAAATAACTCTTTGTACAATGCTTGAAGAACTTGTTATCATACTTTTTAGCATAATACAGAGTTGATTCTTGAATATTAAAATAAGGAATTGAGCAAGGTTATAAGCTAAAAGTTCAATGATCATTTTAAATGATATCGTGCTTTTCATGATACAAAATATGAAATGAAAATGACATCTATGAATAAGAGATGATGGTATTAAAAGTGCAGTAACCAGTTACAATTAGAGAATCATTGAAATAGATTTCTACCACAAGATGCCTTTAAGGACTGTGACTTACGTGCAGTTAAAGGGTGTTCATCACTGTAATTAGAGATATGCATGTCTTTTAATACATGGGACCAATATTTCTTCACATCAAACCCTGAATAGCAAGAATATTTTAGCATTTCTAAGAGAGATAAACTTATGATTTCCAAAAAATACAAGAATGTCTTATAGAAAATTAACTAGTTAATTTGCCACCTTTATAAAAAGAAATATCAATCGATGCAAGAATATATTACTTCAAGGCTAACAAATAAAACATTTACTTATATTCCTTTGATTAATTCACTCAACATTAATGAAGGATGAAATTCAGCGCCTTGCAATATGCATTAAAGCTGATATAACAATATTGACATACAGTATCTCTTAGTCTTATAAAAACAATATCACATTGTTCATTCTATATATTTTTTGTGACATGCTTTTTAAATCCTGTTTAAATAATTTACCTTTAATAAAAGATAATCCATCTTTGAATTTATTTATTTCATAATAATTCATACACAATAGTTAAAATACTTTTTCATAATTTTATATTGAGGAAACATTGCTAAAATATTATCTTTGCCAAGGAAAGTTTCTTTTTACGAGATAAAATACTCATATTTTTAAATGCCAAGGAAAGTTTCTTTTCACGAGATAAAATACTCATATTTTTAAATTTTTGAAATATTTTTTTACCCTTTTTAAAATTCTGGAATGAACATGATATTAATGATATAAGTAAAGGTATAGCAATTAAAAAATACCTTAATCATAAATAATACCATTTTCAACATTAATTTACCATTTTTTTAAAAAAAAAAAAAAGAAAAGAAAAAACATAATTACCAGTAAACTGCAACATAAAATTTTTTGCTTAATTTCTGACTTTCAACTTGTGACAGCAATGTTTCAAAATGTATTGTTCTTTTCATCTTAATATTTGATTACATTAGTTCAAAATGATTAGCTAGTATTTTTATCCATTAAATCAAATTTTACAAACATTACAGAAAATTTCTATGTTTCTTTGAACTTTTTAAATCAAACTTTTTGAAAGGCACACAAATAAATTATAGTATAAAATTTGTCAAATAAATAAATTTAAGCTTATATATTTATTAATCCTGAAATTCAATTTGTTAACAGTTATAAAAAAAAAAAATCCAAGCTTTTAAATGAATAAATTGATACAACCAAAATAGGTAGATCAGGGTTTTTTTTTCTTCTACCTCCTTCACCTCTCTTTTGTTTTCCTGAAATTACTCTTGAAGTAAAAGTTTTACTGTAGAATTTGAGAGTGATTATTTAATTTGAAGTATTTCCTCAAATACATAATTTTTGTTCCCCTCCAAAAAAAAACTATTCATATCTTTAGATTTAATAAGAATTTTTCAAAAATATAAGAATGCTAAGCAGAATAAACTTTCAAACCTATTATTGCACTGATTTAATATAAACACAAACATATTGTACATATATAAAACAATATCCCTCACAGCGGCTTTGCATTTAGCTTCAGAATCAATCATTTTTATAATCTAAAAGGAAATTTTTAATTTTAGTGTAATCATATTTATTTGAACTCTACAAATACAATTATTTATCATTTTCAGCTATAAAACTTTATAGTAAATTAAGAATTAATCTAATTAAAGATATCTTCCAAGAAAAGTCAGCTAGTATTATATTTTATAGTTGCTAGCAACTAGATTGATAGCAAAACCATAAAGAGGCTGAAGACACCTGTTAGGTTTACATATATATTTCAAAATTGATCCTACAATTTATTAAAATATTTCACTGTAATTTAAAACATATATATTAAAATTTAAGTAATTGAAGAAAATAAGAACATTTCTTATAAAAAATTTAATTTTATTCAGGCCATATATTTTACTTCAAGAGATTGTACATTCCCTACTTTTCGCTTAAGCACATAAATGATATGCAAAATACTCGAATTTTACTCTTTCCATCTATCAAAGAATCTCAATAGTTCTTTTCCAAATGTGTTCATCATGGTTAGTTGTTTTATAGCTAATCCACTTATTTAATAAATTTTTACAATCAAATTTACAAAAACCTGATTTATTGGTACTTTTCATTGCGTTATTGAACTTAAAGAATAGAGTTATTCTGAAAACTTTGTACTTAAATTTCAAAAAAATTATTTAAAAAGAGAGAAAATTAGCTTTTTAAATGCAGAAAAAATTCCCTTGTTTGACAAGACCATCATTTCCATTTCTAAACAATCTGAAAAATATGTTCCCTTTATTCCAAACTATTACTTAAAATAATGATTATACTGTCATTAGATATAATTTGATTCCGAAAATTATTACAAACAATGTACCCATTTGGATGCATCAGAATATAAAAAAATTAAAAAGAAAGAAATTTTTTTCCCAATATATATGACAAGTGTACCACTCTACAACCATAATGCAATAACTAATTTTTTGCATCAAAATAAAAAGTTTTATTTTTTAATAAAATAAATTTAATAAGTTAAACTTTTTGATACACATTTGTTATTTATGGGTACATGTTTTAAGTGATTTATTTTTGCCATCATGCATTTGCTTTCTGTACCATTTTGTTGATTATGAAATCAATTTACAGTCTACAAGTAGTGGTGGGATTCAAATAATTTAACAGTAGAATAACACACACATAAATCATGTCACTTATAAATAAACATAAATAAATCCGTAATGTAAATATAATAATTCAAAGATAAATGACCTTCATAATTGCTATGATTTAAACAGAAATAAGAATCAGCATTTACTGTTTTAAATTTTGAAAAGCTAGAATTTCCCTTTTCTTTAGTTGTGCATGTTAACATCATTACCTGAATGACTAACAGAAAATACATCAACATTTGTCATACATACTGTTTATCTAACTGAGATTGACTCAATTTTCTACATCTTTAATTATAGTACATTTGGTGTCAGTTGATACGAAATCAGTGACGGAACCAGGCATTTGGTATATATGTATATACCACATTAATACAATACTCCTTTAATTTATAGATGATTTAATGCAAAGTAATCAAAATAAATGAAAAATGTTTTGTTTTCATTAGAAAAACATGTAAAAATGAAACCTTGTAACATGCAAAATGAGGGACAAGAGTATATATGTATTCTGAAAGAAAGCTCATTATTTTAGATAGTTACTGTTTAATTAAAAATATACGAGATCTCAAAAAATGAAAGTTGTAAGAAGAAATTTTTAAGTATTAATAAAATAAATATTTAAAAATTACACAAAAAATATTTATAAAATTTTTATATGCTGCTTCATGAGTGGCATCCTCATTTGCTACCTTCCTGAATAGCAAATGTAAGGAAATTAAAATATAATATTTCATCAAAAGTGTAATGAATTTAAGAAATGAAAAAATAAATGTTTGAAAGTATATATTAATTCAATTTCTCCATCAGTTTCAAGGAATAAAATGGATGCCTGAATTCTGATGTTGAAAAGATCAGCATTCAAAATGATTAAGCAAGTATATTTGGGATTTCAACATTGGACAGTTGTTCAGATATCCCTTTGTAGAGAATTCTGATTTTATAATACTTAAAAAAATGTAAGTGTTTCTATTCATAGTGATGCATGTTACAGAAATTTTCTTATCACATTTGAACAAAAATATATAAAGTAAAGGTAAATGACATCCACAATATTTCATTAGAAACTAAGAAAAAATATTGCAATGAAACATTCCAGATTTCATTAAACTACTGAATTACTTTTAAAAAAAAGACAACTTATCAGGAAAAAAATATTTCATACTAAAAAACTTATTAATAGATATAAAATATAAATTTGAATAGAAAAATTTGTAAATAATACGCAAGCAATAATTGTTTACATTATTTGTGAAAATTACATGAATTCCCTTCACAAATTTGTCATAGGTTTTATCCTATTTTAGGGGACCACATGCACCCTTTTTTTGTAGGTTTGCCAAGTAAAATCTGTATGGTTACCACTGGTAATGTGAACCAACTTGGCGACTTTTTGTCCTCTAAAGATTCTAATGACACCTGGTACCCTTTAGAATAGGATCCACAAATATTAAATACAATATATTTTGTTATTAATGCTAAGATATCCAGTCTAACCACTGCAACTTTATTTTGTTGCAAAACTTTTCCTCAAGAAATTAATATAGATGCATTTTTTATGGCTTAGAATTAAGACATAAAAAAAAATTGGAACAGAATATTAAAGATTATTTCCAACCAAATACATGTATATGAAAATTATAAATATTATTATGCAATGCCACTCTCATTGATGTGGCTTTATTATACAATACCACTCTCAAGACAGCAATTCTGATACATCAAAGCTCATAAACTATCAAAAACCAAGTCATTTTTAATCATTTTGAGAATGCTTAGCGTCTCTATGTTTTAAAAGAGATGATCTCCAACTAAAGCTTTTCTCACAAAGATCACATGTAAAGGGTTTTGTACCCGAGTGTGTTAAAATATGACGCTTTAAAGTAGAGTGCTGTCGAAAACTTTTCAGGCATATTACACACTTATGTGGCTTTTCTTTCCTATGAATTAAATAATGATCATGAAATTCACTCCTTCGTTTAAAAACTTTAAGACACTGTAAACAAGTATAAGTCTTATCAAGGTTTTGGAAAGATGGCTCTAAGTTTGTTACATCCAGATAATCAACATTACCCAGATTTTCTAAATTGTACCCAAAATCCTCGAGTGAAGTATCTGTATGGTTTAACACATGAGTTTGAAATTCAGTTCTACTTTCATAAGTTGATCCACACTTTTCACACAAAAATTTCTTTTCTCTATGAGTCTGCATATGTTTTACCCATCTATCACGGCGAGAAAATCTGAATCCACAAGTCTCACATATATGAAGTTTATCTGCAAGAGATTTTAAATAGCTTCTGAGTTCAGAACTTAAATTGATATTATTTTCTTCTGCAGCTTGTTTAATGTGTACTCTTATATGAGAAAGTAAAACTATTTCTGCAGAAAATTCTTTTTTGCATATTTTACAAATATACGGTTTTATTTTCATGTGAATGACTTTATGCCTTCTCAAATTAGCTTGGTTATTAAATGCTTTTTGACAAACATTACAAACATAAGGTTTTTTATCAGTGTGAATCAAACTGTGATTTTGGAGGTCTGTCTTGCGCAGAAAAGTTTTATCACATTCATTGCATGCATATTTTCTAACTTGACTGTGAATTAAAGAATGCAAAGTGAGGCTATATTTTTTTGTAAAAGTTTTGTCACATTTGTCACAATGATAAGGTCTTATACCTAGATGTGTCAAATAATGACCTTTTAAATACAGTTTTTTTCTATATGTTTTTTCACAAATAGGGCAAACATGCTTCTTAATCACTTTAATGGAAGAATTAGTTTTTGTACCAACATTATTTGAAATTATTTTGTTAGAAATATTCTTTTTACTTTCAACTGATACATTTGTATTAGTAGTAGTAGTATTGAAATCATCCTCTAAGCCAATTTCATCACAATTGTAAGGAGTATTTATTTGCAATGAGGGATGAACTGTCTTGATGGCAATATCACTGGAGACAATTTGTTTAAGGTTTTCTGCTAAATTATCAATAATTGGCAAATCATGAATATTTGCTACATCATTTAAAATAAGATATTCTTCCAAAAGCTCATTATCCAGAGGAATATCTGTATCAGAAAGATCAACAAAATCATCTGAACATTCTGAACTTGAATCACAATTTAATTTAGTTACAATATCTTGAATGGTTTTCCTCAGAGAATTCTCATTAATACCATTTCCTTGAATTAGTATTTTATTTGAGTTACTAAAGTCTAAATCATCATCATCATCACTTTCATAAAGGATTTCCAAGTCTCGTAGGTTAAAATTTTTACCATTAAAGATAGAATTAAAAGAGATTTTATCGATATTCAGCTTTGAAATTTCTAATAATAAATCTGAATCTTCTATTTCAAGTTCATCTTCCATCTGATTAATTTTAGCCTCATCTTTATATGATACAGCTGATTCTTCATAAGTATCATTTTCAGTATTTTCTTCATTTGTACTATTATCCTTAAAAGAATTTTCCACTTGTGGGTCCTCAACTTTTCCCTCAGAATCATCATCTGAATCAATATTATCTATTTCATCTATAGAAATTTCGTCTAATGTTAAATGTTCGAATTTAATAAAATCAGCTTCAATACCTTCATCTATAATTTTATCCACATCTTTGATTGGAATATCACTATGTGATGAAATGTGCAACTGTAATTCATCACTACAGTCAAAATTTGCATCACATACATAACATTTCCATAAATCTTCATTAGTATGTTTAGAAATATGAGTTAGAAGAGAAGTTTGATCATTAAATAATTTATCACAAATATCACATGAAAAAAACTCCTCATCATCAAATAAATTATTCCCTTCATTAATAAGTGGGTCACAGGGAAATAGTGTATGCACATCATTATTCAGTGTTTTAGGATCATCTGGAGTCATAGACCTTTTTTTATTTATACTGATTTCATCCGAGATATTGTCCAGCATCTCATTTGTTATGTCACATCCATCTTCAGAAATAACAAAATTACTTTCCATAAATAATGATAATTCATTTTCTTTGTCTATTTCCTTTTCTATTTCAGAATTATTAATAAAGACATTGTCATTTTCATCTACCATTAACTGAAATTCTATCTCAGAGTTATTAATAAAGAGATTATCATTTTCATCCATCATTATCTCTAATTCTATTTCAGAATCATTATTTATGTCATCATCATAATGATTTGATATTATATCTTGTTCCAACTCAGAATCATTATGTTCATCATCATTAAAATTTGTAATTTCTTGCTCTATCTCAGGATTATTAAGGGTATCATCATTAAAATTAGCCATTATCTTTTGCTCTATATCAGGATTATTAAAATCAGTATTTAGATTAGCCATTAACTCTTGTTCTATCTCTGGACTATTAAGGTCATTATTTAGATTTGCCATTATCTCTTTCTCAATTTCAGGATTATTAAGATCGTCATTTAGATTTGCCATTAATTCTTGCTCTATCTCAGAACTATTGAGGTCAACATCAGTTAGATTTACCATTACCTCTTGCTCTAACTCAGAATTATTAAGATCATCATTTAGATTTGCCATTATCTCTTGTTCTATCTCAGGATCATTAAGATCATCATCAAGATTCTTTATCATCTCTCGTTCGATCTCCGAATTATTAAGGACGTTATCATTTAGATTTGCTAATATCTCTTGCTCCATCCCAGAATTATTATGAACACTGTCATTTAAATTTGCAATTACTTCTAGTTCCATAGCAGAATTATTTTGGATAGTCTCATTTAGATTAGCCATTATCTCTTGCTCCATCTCTGAACTGACACTATCATTTAGTTTAGTTATTATCTCTTGTTCCATTTCAGATTGATTGAGAATACTGTCATTCAGATTTGTCATTATCTCTAGCTCCATTTCAGAATCATTGAGAATACTTTCATTCATATTTATCATTAGTTCTTGTTCTACTTCAGAATTATGAAGAATATTTTCATTCATATTTGTCATTATTTCTTGTTCTGCTTTAGTATTGTTAAGAATACTTTCATTCAAATTCATCATTACTTCAGAATTATCAAGAATACTTTTATTCAGGTTTGTCATAATCTCTAGTTCAATTTCAGAATTATTAAAGAAACTGTCTCTCATATTTATCATTATTTTTTGTTCTTTGCCAGAATTGTTAAGGATATTGTCATTTAGATTGGCTAATTCTTGCTCCAACTGACAATTATTTACACTTCCATAATGATCATTTAGTTCAGGATTATCCATAAATATATTGTCATTTGCACCTATCATTACCATTTGTTCCACCTTGGAATTATTACTAATGATATCATTTTTATCAATATCTAGTTCTGGTGATTGCAATGTATTTTTCCTTTTTCCATCCGTTTTTAAAACTTCTAATCCATTAGCATCAATTTCAGAAAATATACTATTAAATTTATCACTTAAAAATTTATTTTGAATTTCTTCATTCATTTTTTCTGTTTCAAACGCAAATACTTCATTGTGTATTCTAATTTCAGATAAAGAATTAGAGTCATCTTCTATTACTTGTTTTATATTGCAACATTGAGTAATATTTTCTGCATCACTAACAATATTAGAATTTAGAGTCTCTAAATTTTTCATAGTTTTAATCTCATCAATAATAACTTCTGATTTAGAAGAGACTATTTTTTCATTTTTATCAATCGGAAAAACAGATGCCTTTTCAGACTTTTTTTTGCTTCGAGATACTTTTTTGGAACTTTTTATATTATAAGTATCTTTTAAAACTTTACCATTATCTAAAATGCTTGCTTTTTTATCATAACTTTTAGTTAGTACGGATGCTTGGGCACAAATGTTTTTCAATATTTCATTTTTTTTCACATCAACCTTTTCCCCTTCAGATTCCTTCGCTACATGCTTCTTTGTATGTTTTCGGAGAGAATTTATATATTTAAATTCAGCTTTACAAATGTTACACGTATGGTATTTTTCATTTGTATGGACAAGTTTGTGTTTTTTCAAGTCATTTTTTCTAGCAAATGGTCTGCTACATATGTCACAAACGTGAGGTCGTACAGCGGAATGAATCAACAGATGGGCAGTTAATGTGCATTTTTTTGTAAACGCTTTGTCACATATATCACATTTAAATGGTTTTACCTGGGAATGTACAAGGTAATGATTAGTTAGACCTGTTTTGTTGATATAATCTCTGCCGCATAACTCGCAAGAGAATCGTCCTTTACTTTTACATTTTTCTTCACCTGATGCAGTTTGTCGAGCAGCTACAGGTACAGATATCGAAGATTTTCTATGTTTAGTGGTTTTCTTAATTATGTCCTCATACGTACACACTAAGTCCGAGAAAGGATCCACAGACATTTCAAATACTATTAGGGAAACACACAGACTGTTCTAAGTAATGGGAAGAGAGTTGCAATGATATTTTGGAGTTTTCAAATTTTCAAAATTAATTATAAATTGCTTCAAACACATCTTATTGATTCTCATACATTTTCAGTAGAATGAAGTCCAAGAAAAAAAAATTAACAGATAGGAAAAGGCTTCTAGGTTTTCTGAACGTTAGCATATTGAAACCAAATGTAAACACGCTTTCACAGTTACAGTTAATATGAATGTATTTAACATCATGTAAAAGGTGCAATGTACGGAAATAAATAAAATGAAAAAAAAAAAAAAAAAGAAAAATCATCTCCCACGAAATTGATTATTCACAACAAAGAAATTGAAACTGCAAGCTGTTTTTCCCCTTACTAACAGTTTTCGTTATCTCGAAATACGAATTCTTTACTGTAAAGGGATTGATGGTTTTTCAAAGAGTTCTATGATCGTTGAATTGAGTGAGTAACAACTAAAGGTAGCCTGACTCACGCAAAGTTGTTCGAAGAAGTTTTAAGGATAGTCGAAAAGATTAAAAAGATTTTATGATCTAGAAAAAGGTATATTATACAAACTCAAAAAAAGTTACCAATGCTTACAATAATTCCTTTTTGTATAAAAATTACTATTTTATAATTTGAAACAATTGGTATTCTTTAAAGTTACGAAAATATGTTATTTAATCATAATGAAAAGCTAACCCCACCATGTAACGGGGATGATGTAAGTTAAATCTGTTGAATCTCCAATTCCTCCCAATGGCGTGGTGTGAAAGTTTGGAAAGGAAGGTACCAACTCAGGTTTCTTCCTCGTCACTTTGTTTCAAAATTACAAGGTCTTTTGCTAATAACCCTCGGGTTGCTTTTAAGTTCGACGTCAAAAATAATCAATCATTATGGAAAGTTGTAAAGCTTATCTAATTTGAGGGAATCGTATTGAAAAAAAATACTGACTGAATTTCAACTCTAGTAAAGTAGTTTTCACTCTTCTTCTTTATTTTATTATTATTAAACAGCAATTATTTACTTTTATTAGATAATTATTTTTGGAAGTGAAAATGTATTTTTTCAAATATGAATGCTAAAAATATGTATATTTGCAAAAAAAAATTAAAAACTACTTTCAAATGAAAATGTTATTTCCATGAGTAAAAAAAATCTGCAAATATTACCTTATTTAATGATGGGGCTTTATACAAGGAACATTATTACTACTTGTATCATTCTTACCATTTATTCCTTCCATTATTTCCCTTGAATAGGATTATTTTCATATGATAAATTTCTACCAACAGTTTTCAATTTTTGATTAAAAAGCCATTTTGATTAAAAAGAAATAATATTTTTAGCATCTTCTTTCGTTTCTCATTGAGTTGTTTTTATTTTTGAATTTCAATAGATATCAAATTTGAATATGGATTAAGCATGCTGAAACTAGAGAATAGATGGCGCTGCGCTTCATACGAGAG
>BMAW01042720.1:91527-103901 GCA_019974015.1 Nephila pilipes | reverse complement strand
AAAAAAATACGTTCTTTACGCCATTTTTAAGCTCGTTTTTCTTTTCAAAAATTTTTCACAACAATCTTGGTGAACACTTTAGATGCTGTTAAGGAAATTAAAAATTTAAAGAGATTTTATGCTTTAGAGATGAGGAGTTATGTCAGCACGCAGAAAAGGATATATTTACTACATTCCATTATATATAGAAACTAGCTGATACCCGCCCGCTTCGCTGGACAGACAATAATATAATATCAGTCAGTGGTATTTCGTTTATATATATATATATTGCTTGCGTGTGCGCTACTCCGTAAGAAGTCGCCATTTTAGTATTTTTCAAAATCCCGCTCAGTTTTGGAGCTAAACTACACTTTCACCAACCGTTGGATTCCAAACTGATTTATTTCTATCGCTAAATATGTACGTTTCCTATTTTCGATATGCACAAAATTTTGCATGAAGAACTTCTTCGCCTAAATCTTGCCAATCCTCTATAAGCGCTTCAATATAAAATTATTTAGTATTTTTCCATTTCGCAAGCGCAAATCTCACCAAGTAAACTTAATTGGTGACAATACACAGTATACATATAAAAAAATATATTCTGTTTGGCGTCTGCCATATCATTTTTGGTGACTTTATCGCCAAAAATGATATGGCCGATGGATAAGAGTATATCAACGGATGGAAATTACATTTTGGATAAGCACTTCCGTAAAATCCGTTCTAAATGAGCTTCTACATCGCAAAATGAGTAACTATGCTAAATTTCAAGTCAATCGGTTGTATAGTCTTAGAGATCTCATGATGAGTCAGTCAGTGGTACTTCGCTTATATATAGAGAGAGATTAAATGCAATTTATAATTATTAAAATTATGAAAACATCATCATGGAAAGTCATAGAGCTTATCAATTTGTGTTCACGACCTCGAGGTACCGTAGTGTTCTTTTTCTCTCCAATGCAGTTTACTGTCTGTGGTAAACATGGGTGACGCGCCCGCGGGATACGATAGCGATGTTTCGACTCTCCTTGTCAACCAATTTTACTTTTTTCCATTTTTCAAACATTAAGATTAACATTTTTTTTTAATTTTTCAAACATAGTTACACTTCTTTTTGCACAGCATAGCCGTATTTGGCTCTCGCGCTATAAAACTTCACCAACTTTCAATAAATGTTATCAATTTGTGAGAATAGTAACAAAAATTTAGAATGAATTTCTACGAGTGAGGTTTTATTTTACTCTGTTCTCCTTCGTTTTTTTAAATTCTAAAGTAATTATTACATTTATTTTGTAACTGTTCAAATATGAAATTATAATAGAAAAAACGATTTTATTTGAAATGTTGATTCCAAGGAAAAATATTTAAATAAACTTACTTCATTTAATTTTGGGGCATTTTAGATGAAATAATACTACGTTTCATTTCCTTCTTCTCTTTCAATACTCCATTTAATTCCTTTGAATATAATTACACATGCATTGTAAATTTATACAAATAGTTTTGTATTTCTCAACGGCATTTCTTAATAAGATGATGTAAAACTTTTATTATTTGGTTTCTGTTTTTAGTAAATTGGGTTTTTTTAAAATTTTATCAATGTATATCAAATTTGACAAGAATGTATTTGATTAAGCATTTTGCAAAATGTTCTTTAACTATTTTTTAAATAATTTTATTGCATTCTCTTTAAGCGGAATTCAAGTTAGCGTCATTTGATTGTAAATGCAAACTGTATATACTATTCCTTACAGATGTCGTTGATTAGGATTGATTCTAAGAGTTTTAAAAGCATTTTTTCAAAAAATAACATACACAATACAGATTCATATTTACGTTTTCTCAATTTTTATTGTTGTAATCAAGGACATTTTTAACCATTTTATAATTATGTAAACATATTTAGAATTTCTACTTTTATTTTTTGATTTAATATATTACTGATAATTTAACTACAAAAAAAGACGATTATCTTTGTTGTAAAAGCTGATTAAAAATCAAATTTGTAATAAAACTTCAAGACATTAAATTACCCCCTTTTTCTTGATGAATATGATGACTGAGCGTGTATATCACTTTTTTTTTATCTTCCACAACCCATCGTATTTAGAGTAAGAAGATATGAATCAGTGACAGTTGACTAAAATGCTGTAATCTTTTGTATTCTGCCCTTTAAATTTAATTACACATATACAAATGTAGTTCTTAAAATTATTTTAAAAATTATGATTGTCTTTGTGATTAAAATTCTGGCATTAATTCTGAAAATTGTAAAAGCAATTTTTTCCCCTAAAAAAATAACACACAAAGAACAGGTTCTTGTATACATTTCCCCCAACTTAATATTATCAATCACAAACTATTTTATGATTATTTATATACATTAATTTTTTTTCTAATTTTGTCCTTTTAGTTAATAGATTACAAATAATTTAGAATGAATTTAATTTTTTTTTAAAAAAAATTGTTGTTTGTTGTAAAAGTTGGTTAACAGTTTGAATCTGTAACAGTTTTAAGGTATTAAATTACAATTTTCAAACTTTATGCAAAATAAAAAAATAAATAAATAAATAAATAAAACTTCCTACGTATGAAAAATATTTCGAAAATATATACTCCATGAAAACTCAGAAATTTCGAATCAAATACTTTTTCCTCCCTTGATACAATATAGCTTCCAAGAATCTATAAAGGGGAAAGATTGATCTGAAGCTTTTTTAGAAGGAAGCGGAAAAATCTTTGCCCTCGCTTTGAAACATTAAATTATTGTCAAGAGTAGAGAAAATGGATATTTGGTTTCAATAGTTCAAATCCTTTCAAATGAAATAAATGTAATTAAAAAAAATATTTAATTAAATGATAGTGATTTCAGATGTAATTTTTTAATATCTGATACTTATCATAATTTCAAAGCAGACGGTAAATAATGTTTTAATTATATTTCATGGAATTCCATTCGATACTTTGTTTTTCAATAAGAATAAATCAAACTCTGTTTTTTGAAAAACAGATTTGTTGCATAAATGCAGTAAATTTTAATGTGTTGAAAGTCATTCCTAATCGGATTTTCCACAAACTTAAACATTCCAAATGTATGAATAAAATTTTTTTAATTTATAGTATACTTTTTTCGGAGGCATATAGAATTTAAGATTTTGTAATATTTTTCGTTGTATAGTTGGGTGTTATATAGCAAACATAACAACATTAGCATATTCTGATGCTTGTTATGTTTTTAATAAATTTATTTCAGCGCAAATAAACTAAAAAAGGTTCAATGCAAAGTTTTAAAACGAACAGATTTAGCCACCTAATATGCGATTTTTTTAAAATAATTATTATTAAATTATTCAATTAAGAAAAAGAATTAAAGCAAACGATAAAATATCAAGAAATGGACAATAATAAACTTTTCCGATATTAAAATTAAAGGAAACGATAAATTATTAAATTGAATATGTAATTATTAAATTAGATTTTACTAAATATAAAAAAGATTTTTCAAAAGAATTTATTCAATTATTCATTCATTTAAAAAAAAAAAAATTTGAATTACATCATTTTTTATTGATTTAAAAAAAAAAAAATTCAGATATAAGTGTGAATGAATTCATAATAAATAGTTCTTTCGAGTAACTTTAATTACGAATGTAACACAAAGTTGATTCAGATTACCGTTAGAAATTAAATAATATTAAGTAAATTATTTTCCGAAGCTTGAATTACTCTTAAAAAACTTTTAATATTTGATAAAAGCATTTGTATGAAAACAAACAGGATCCAACAATTTGGTTAAAAATTAAATGCACTGCTTTTTTTTTTTGTTTAGCTAGAATAAATTTTTAAAGTTGATCTCATTTGTTGATAATACTACTGAAAATATCGAAGTATTGCTTCAAATTGTTGGATTTATAATAATATATTAATACACATCAAAGTTTTTTAGTACACATTTTGGAAGATGACTTATTAATAATTATTTATATTATTTTTTTGTGTTATTCTTGAAGCATGTAGGAAATTTTTTTTTAGATTCTTTTATGCTTTGAGATACATATTGAATTCTATAGAATTTAATAGTTTCATTCAATTTTCGCTTAGAAGAATTAAAATTGCTCTGATTTAATGTGTTAATATTTGCATGTAGTCTATTGCTACATTATTAATTAATATATGCTAGCGAATTTCATAATGTGGAGGGCTCTATAAAATATTAAGAGTTGTTTAAAATTTTAGAGTGAGCTAATCCAGAAAAAAAAAAAGGAATTAAAAATCTGATTTTAAAAAAGACATTATAACACTCTAACTTCAAAACGGAACTGTAGATAGCGTCATATGATGGGAAGTCATTAAAGGAAGGGTGTGGCGTTGCCGCCCGGTGTTTTTTCGACTAGCGTCTGTTCATAGCCTTGCATCCCTATAGGAGACCGAAAACTGAACGAGTCTACCTAAATCGTAGGGATTAGAGGAATTTAGCTGAGGTGTTGAGGGGATTTCCCAGGATCGGGGATTTTTCCGTTCAGGAACTTTCAATTGCTATGGTAAAGTAAAAACAAAACAATAAACCAGAGTTAGCGATTATTCATTCATCCTTTTCTGCCCTTGTAAACGAACAGGAGCTGCATTTTCCTTGTGCTAAGAAAATATTTTTTGTGAATTTTAATATATTTGCAAATCTTGTGAAGATTATTTTTCGTTGCAAGTCCTAAACGTTCAGGCTCTCAAAATTGCTGTTTGTGTGTCTTCTGAAGTTTTTGATGGAAGAACATCAATATCCAAAAGAGATGCTAATGCTCTTCAGTCTTCAATTGGTAGTGATAGTTTGCCATTTGTATATCATATTCAATATGCATAGACTAGAATTCAATTGTTATTTCAATGGCTTCTTCGTGTTATTCTCAGACTACTTTGATGAAAGCCGGACATGGTTTCCCAAATTAACACGCACTAATGATGCAATATGTTGATTCCTTACAGCTATTAAATTATCTATGCTACTCCTATGTAAATATAATTCTCACAAACGATGTTGTCAGGGCACCTATTACCTCTTTATTCATAAATAATGACATTGTCTTTTCCATTCGTCAAACTCCCTGCCAGAGTAGGAAAAATATATTTCAAATTTAAATTTATATCTTCATAAGATTGATCAAATCTCTCATAAGATTAAGTTTTATGCCGCTCATTCTTGAATACTCTCTACATCAACAGTATAATCCGAATAATATGATGGGGGACATTATAGCTCCCTTTCTGTGAAAATGTGAGATTGCATATCTCACATAGCCCTATGAAAGGGCTGCTTTTGCCAAATTGCTGGATCAGACATTTTCATTTACAAAAAAAGCTATAATTAATTATGAGAAGTTAAGTAGATTGTTCTCCTTATCATTATCTGATATTAAAGAAGATTTTCTTCTATGTATTATGAATGAGCCCAGGTAAAACTATTGTAAGTCTATGAAGAACAATTTATTTTCGATTCTACCAATGGTGCCAACAGATACAGCTTTCCACTTTGATTGTTAGTGATGAAAACCGTTGATTCCCAGTTGCCGTCTGTTACTCAAACAATGTATGTTCTGAAATTACTGTCCCTGTTTTCGAATAAATTTAAAATAAAACTGCGGGTAAATTTAAAATTTTAAATAGGAACCTCCTAATTTTAGCCGTTACCGTTACCGAAGCGCACGTGTTTACCCTCCGAGAGAAGGAACCAAATCATTGAAATAAAAGTGGAATCCAAATACATCGTATCTTAATTTAACCTTACTACATCCTACATTATCCTTCATTTTTCATGTTCGTCATTTGCAATTAATACCCTGAAAAATGTTATCAGTTATTAAAAATATCTAATGAAATTTTATGAAAATGCTATTATTTCTAAGAAAAACGTATAGCTTATGATATAAAAGGGTATTCTAAGTTAATTGAAGCATATACTATTTATTTTTTTAGAGTTAAAGTAGTGTATTATTCAAGATATAATTGATAGATGAAAGAAGGGCTTGAAAAACTTGCATTGCTTTAAGAGGCTGGAGCATTTCATTAAATATCTTATCAATTGTTTCCTTCCCGAAATTCATCTCAGGGGTATTTTTGAAAAACCTTTCAGCATCGCCACAATATTCAATAACTAATATTGCTCTAAGTTATTTAATAATAAATGCTTACTATTCAAATTGTTTTACTGTATTTAATTAGTATAATTAACACTGGTATGTTTATCATTAATTTTGTTGTTTAATATTTTGTTAATAAATTCCTTTAATTTGTAAAATAAAGTATCCTTTCTATTGACATAACCTGTACAGTCAAAACAATATCTTGCATCTCTTAAGTTATTCCTAAAATTTCTTTTCAGTTCTGATATGTTTGCCTACCTAATATTAAAACTACATAATTATCAAATAAAAAATTACAACATACAGTTGACAAAAAAAGTATTAAATACTATGAAAAATTGAATTTAAACCGCTTGTTTACATGATAGTAACATGCTTATGTAATGCAATTATAACATTTCTGGATTGATTTAATAGTTGTCTCTACTAGTTTTTAATTAGTTTCTTTAGAATATAAACACAAGCGCATCTTTTAAATACGTAATTAAAAGTTTGGGCTGTGAATTCAGCAGTCAGTTTCATTATTTGGTGGTATAAATTCTAGATAACAAGATAGAATAAGCTGAATTCTACATATATCCAATGTTTATAAAACGTTTAATATCAATTCAACTTTTGAATGGAATTTGAATCCTAAGAAATTCCATGTGATGCATTAATAAATATCACAATTTTTTTTTTCATTGACAAAACTTTACGTATGCATTTACAAAATAAGATAAATTGCATCCAAGAAAATGAACAAAAAAAAAAAAAAATCTTCCTTGATATTAAAAATATGAAAACATAGTTTGATCATAACTCTTATCCATTCCTAGAGCATTTTATTGAAAACAGAAAACCAAAGGTCAGTCAAATGAAAATAGTTTCAAGCAGATAAATTTCCTCAAATATCAAAAATTATTAAATATCAGTTGAATACATTAAGCAATTGATGAAAATCACACGAAAAATTTCAAAAGCAAACTATTACTACAATATTCACCTTGAATTTGATAAACCAATTAAAACAGCAAGCATGAAATTAATCCTTCGGCTTTTTGTAACAATTGCATTTAATTATATATTCATTTTGCAAAATAGTATGCAGAAATGTTTTTTTAAATTACACTACACATATTTGGTTTGTTTAATTCTTAAGAAAGAGCAAAAGCCTGCTTTATAAGTAAATCATGGATTGCCTTTTAGATTTTTTTTTATTGTTTACAAAGTACTTGTACAATATCAGAATCAATCTACGTATAGAATTCACGAGTTCTTTGTTTTAAAGCTTCATGTAACATCTCTGTTAGACAAAAATGTTTTTTGTACAATTCCATCTATCTTGGAAATTTTAAATTATTTCAAGTAGAGTAATTCACAATGAATAAAAAAAAAATCTAGTTAATTAAATAAATGAAATGCTGAAATAAATAGCCTAGCAAATACATTTAGGATAAATTAGTATTTTTCAAATGTATAAAAGTTATTTGCTATATATGAAATATATTGCTTTCATTATTTTAAAAATTTAGGAATGAATGTGTTTTAAGATTCGACTGCATCTTTCTTTTAAATACGTGTGTTACACATCATATACATGAATATGTTTTGTACTCTTTATATACAAGTATTATTATAAAGCATTCAACGCATTATATAAATAAACTTGCTGAGGAAGCTTTTTTAGGCAATAGGTGATTCAAAAACAATTAGAAATAATTTCTTTCCAAAACATTTATTAAACTACAGAATCACACAAGAGTTCTTACTTATCCCCAGTGAAAAAATACAAGCAATGTTTTGGTATTATTACATCCATTATAATTGCAAGTCTAATTACTAAAAATAGGATTAATTATTGAAAATATCCAATTTTCTAGTTCGGCCTTTTTGCAAAAAAACTAATTGTTCATCAAAAATCCAATTTGTTTCTTACAGACACTTACTAAATTTCCCAAACTTGTATTTTTTTAAAAATTTAATACAATTTTCATCACGAAATTCATACTTTTTTAGTTCAAATAAATTAATAAAAACATTAAAAATTATTTTCAAAATTAATGTTTTGAGTCTGACATAATTCTTTTCTCACAGGAAAAAAAAATAATTTCAAAACCTTTCGAAGCATTATTCTCACACTAATATTGCTTCACTGTTTTTGAAGTCACAACTACTGCTAAAAAACTACCGAACAATCTAGCAATGCTTTTACAACTATTTGCACAAAACATTTTGAGCGCAACTTGGAGTTAATTCCTACGAAGGCACTGCAACAGGAACTCTACGGGGGAAAATCCCCTAATCACTTCAGCTAAATTCCTCTAATTCCTACGATTTAAGTAGACTCGTCCAGTTTTCGGTCTTCCATAGGGATGCATGTCTATGAACAGATGCTAGTCCTCCCCCACTATACAAAAAAGAACGTGACTGTTCATTCCTAGTGTAACCATTGTGGAGAGCGGTAAACTCTCGCCGTGTTTCTAAGTGAAATGGAAAAACCCCATCTGTGTGAAGGCACCATGAGTAGGTGTTTTGTGCGTTATTAAAGAGTTATACAGTCGATTCGTGTATTTATTGTGAAAGAGAAAACTTGTAAACGAGTGACCTATGGAATTGTAAAGTTGTGTTGTGAAGCGTTCAACATTTAAAATTTTGAAATCTGTTGAGGTGGTACTTTATGGTAAAAAGATACATTTTTCCTTAGAAAAACACTTAAATAGTTCAGTTACAATTACGGCGATCGAGAAGCGGCAGCGTTGATTCGAACCCTGGACCAAGGGGTCCGAAGTTGACGGGCCTACCAATCAAGCCGAAAAGATATCTCTTCGTGCTGGTTGAGTAAGGCCTTTTAACTTCTAACGTTGTAGAAGAGAGTCGCTGCAATATTCCCCCTCCAGTATCATCGTGATGATACGAAGAGTTTGTACAGAAGGTTGTTTTTCGATTTTGTCAGCCATTACTGCAATTGATTGCAATTGTTATACATCCCCTCCCTGTAGAATTGAGTTATTGGCTCTCTCGTGTTGAGTGGCGGGTCTCGTCGACACGTGCGCCAGGGCCGGGATATCACTAGTCGTGATTTTGAATGCGTTTTGTCTTAGACGTACAGAGGCAAGTATGTTTGCGTCGGGGCATATGCAATCAGTAGGTATAGGCTGTAGTGCTGCCATCTAGTGTTCATGTCCTGAGTCACCACTACGGCGATCGGTATAGGACGGCGATCGAGAAGGGCCTACCAATCAAGCCGAAAAGATAACTCTTCGGGCTGGTTGAGTAAGGCCTTTTAACTTCTAACGTTGTAGAAGAGAGTCGCTGCACAATGACAAACCTTTCACGTTTACCAACTTCCTTCGAATAAAACTTCAGAGCAACAAAGATTTGCTGTAAAAAAAATTAAGAGCCTCTAAGCAAAACAGAGAACAGTGACTGCTTGTATCCAAACATTGTTGAAAATTTCCAATCATGGCTGGACAGGTAATAACCACATTTTACAGACCCCGAGGCTTTCACGTGTCGAATTTTGTTTAATTTATGATTTGCTTTAATGTTAAACATAACATGTGAGCTTCAATCTAACATTCCGTATGTATTTCTTACCGAAAATGATGACGTACTCTTTTCAGTTTTTTTGTTCTATTTCAAAAAATCATCTTCAGAAAAAGAAAAAAAAAATCATTTGAACATTTTAACTAATTAAGCGTTGTGTACATTTTGCACGTTATAAACACGGCATTGAGTTGAATTAAGCTTCGTCACAAGACATCTGATGGGATAACAAACTGCGTAAACGCCTCCTCGGAAGCTTTCGAAAATCCACTTCCCTATGGTTTTTGATACTCATCTACCCGGTAGACTTCCGATTATAAAACAGATGCTAGTCTTTTACGCAAAAACGACACGTCGCGTTCTGTGGCAGTCGCTTAGAATCTATTTTTACGGTTTTTCTTTATGAATCTGCTAACACTAAATTTTGTTGCAATTACTTGTACTACAGTTCCTTTAAAAAAAGTGGTGTTGTAACACTAGAAAGACTAGCATATTTTTGTTTTCAAAAGATTATTCACACAAGATTAATGGTTTCGCATGTGTTTAGTCCGTTTGATCCAGTCACTAAGTTTAAAATAGGTTTGTATGTGATATTAATTTTATTCGTAATAAAACAAATGCATCATTTAAAATCAGGCTTTTGATGGGTTTAAATTTTCAAAATTTTTATAGCAAATTCACCAAAAGATGCTTTCACTAAATCAATGTACAGAAAGGAATAGAGGGAAAAGAAACCTATAAATTTTAAGACATTTAGATACGGTCAAAATGCAACAGCTATATGAATAGACTGGTTCAGAGTTAGCGGCGCTGAAGTAGCAATCTATACCATGAAAATCAACAGCCTTCAAGATTATTTCATCATTTAGTTAGTTATCAGGTGTGTATGCCGTCGGAAAATATGTAATACCCAGAAAAAAATTATGAATGAACAGAAAATGCTTTTATTATCATTTTTTAAACAAAGAAATAAAACTTGAAGGAATCATAACAAGTAATCGTTAAATATGATCATTTTAATCCATTGTAAAAAGGAGCGTATTAATTGAACGCCTTTGTTGTTTCAATAAATTTTCTGAATGTTATTAAATTTATATATATATATTAAAAAAATAAGCCCCATTTGAACCACAAATACGAATGTAATTAAAAAAACTAACTTCCGTTCCATAAAATACAATGTAACACAAAAACTATTATTTAAAATCCAAACACCTCGAGCAGAAAAAGTAAATGTTTTAGCCAAAAAGAGTGCAGTGAAAAAATCAAATTTTGGAAATTAAGTTACAGTAAACAATTTAAAAGTTTCATGTTTCTATTACCTTATTCTTTCATTCGATTCAACATTATAGATAAGAAACTATGTCTCACAGTTTTCTTCCTACTTTTTGGATTTCAAGAATTTTTCCGAAGCAATAGTTCAAAAATTCGTGTGACCATTTCAAGAATGTAGTGATCATAGTCAGCAATTCGTTTCGTTAAAAATATTGAAAAGTGTTTAGTAAAATAAAAATTAATTCGTCCATTATATAGAAATAATTATTTTGAATAGCATCTAAAAATACACATAGCAAAAAAAAAAAAAAAAAAAAAAACTAGTAGTGCTGTTATTCTCATGACTTAAAAAGATGTTAGCGTTCGCCTTGCCTTATGAAATTGAAATTCGCATTTTTAAACAATTTACTAAAGCGAAATGAAATAGTTTTCGGGTGAAACATGCACACAAATTAATGTTCATATTCTTATTCGAAACTGAAGTTCCACCAAGACAGGGGATTCAGTTCTGTGCATTGCTTTAGAAAATCTATTTGCAGTATACTATTACTTACAGAAACAACTGAATAATACAATTATCTTTATTTCATTCGATCGATGTTTAGAATTAATATTATTAAATATATTAGTATTGTCTCTTAAAACATACAAAGTGACAAAGAAAATGTAACTGTTGAAGCCAATATAATATAGTAAATACATATATCAATATCGATAAAAAAATATTCAAGCAGATGCAACATCAAACAATACAAATGTGAGGTGTAATAGCGATAACAAAGAAATTAAAATGCGGAAGAAAAAAAATGGCAATTGTTCAGTGGCACAAAGAGCGCTGTAGTCGTGTGTGATTGCGGTGTTTAATGGCGCAAGATCAAAATGAGGTTATATAGTGTAAAACAACGAGTCAAACGTGGCCACCATACTGCATGTTATAGTCATGCTCTGGTCCATCCAAAACAATTCTGAGGTGGAGCAAGCTGTATGAAAATGTCTTGCACCGCAAGGTACTGAGTTTTACCAGTGGTTTCTTCAAACTGATGGAACGCTACGACCAATGTCTCAATGCCAATTGTGACTAGGTCGAAAAATAGTGCAAGGTGTATAGTTCATGATGACATGGTTTATTTTTCTTATGCATTACATTTTCCATGGGAAAAAAAAATTACGAAACTTTATTTCGGAACATTCCTCGTACAATGAACTATTTAAAAAATGTAAAAATAAAGGTAGAACATAGATAAGAATCTTCAATATCGTAGAAAATGTAGTATTCGTTCTTATAAAATAATTCTTTTTGCTCCACACTGCTTCAGTTAAATTTCAATTTCTATTTTATGTTCCTTTTGTGGGGTAAGAAATATTGCGATTTGCCTTATATTTATTTTTAGGATTGCTATTGATATATATATATATATATATATATATATATATATATATATATATATATATATA